>VKOC01026457.1:0-34438 GCA_009364415.1 Spea multiplicata
ATTAATTAATATATATATTTATTACTGGCCATGGATTCTAACAGCTTGTAAGGTGCTATTTGTATCACGTATATTGGAATCTAGCTTATTTTCCCCTATTTCCTATAAAAACAGGATCAATAACGCCCTTACTACCCAGCATGTTAGGGCCCTAGAGGACTTAACTACTAAACGGCGTGCCTGCATTACATTACATTGATTGGCACTCTCTGGCCTTAAATCCAGAAAGCTTATTCTATAACGCTATAATATAGCGCTTTGTTGGAAAAATAATATTTATTCTAAAAAAGATGTCTTTGGTGGAAAAAAAATGATGAGGTTGCTCTATTTTTTTCTGTGTTATTTATGTTTTTTATTATGTAATATGAAGAAAGATATTTATTAATAATAAATATTTAAAAAAGTTTGTTAAATTTGTGGACATTCTGTTATTATTATCATTGTTATTATTATTATTATTATTATTAATGTTATTTATTTTGTGATGTTGTTGAGAATAAAAATAAATATTTTGATGAATTTTATCTTTGTAATGATTATTTTTACAAACATCTGCTGCCCGTCTTTCCTGCTGTAACGACTCGAAACCTTAATCGGTCGCTGGTCTCGTCTTAGATTCAGGAGCCTTATGTCTACCTCATGCGTGTTTAATTCCCCTCACTGTATTACCCTCTACCCCTTCCGCTGGGAGGCTGTTCCACTTATCTACTACCTTCTCAGTAATGTAAAACTTCCGTACAGTGCATCCAGTGAATAACCATGAAGCGGGGAGCGGATCACACTTGCCCTTCATAACGTATTACAATTAAGACAACTTTTTCTAGACGGCAGTTGTTGCAGATCATTATTCCACCCCAATTTTGTACAAGTTCTCTATGTCATTCGCGCAGGAAACCTTTAATAAAATGATTAGTTCTGCCCCAGCAGGCAATTGCCCAGCGGTTGCCACAGGGCCCCTGAGCGGTTAGGGGCCCCAACACACAGGGTCCCTGAATGGTAGGGGCTCCTACCCGCAGGCCCCGAGTCCCCATTCTGTAGTAGTAGTAGCACCGCCAGTGCTGCCTGTGAGTGATGTGAGGGACTCCTCAGTGGCCATCCGCACTCAGACACGAGAGTGGGAGGGGCTTTGGGGTACAGCGTGTGCGCTCATTGGCTGTTCTGCTTCCTACTTCCTTTCCCTCCATTTTGAGCCGCAGGCCGCGCTGGAGCTCGTACCCTGCTGAGGAGGGCAATGGCCGACAGCCACTCCAGGTCAGTTAAGAGGAGCTTAAGCGCCCTGTTTTTTCACCCCAGTGCGGTGTGGTAATATTACGCTGTGCCCAGCAACGTGTTAATAATATTATAGCAATATAAACATGGAGGAATGGAGCAGAATTCGACATTTATTTTATTTTAAATTAATTATGTTTTATTTCATATGAAAAAATAATTGGACGTTAAAAAAAAGGCCCGGGGGGGCCCCCATCACCACGAACTAATTGCCTAGCAAAAAAATAAACGAGCTTCAACAAGATTTAAAATATATATATATACATACACTAAAAACTTTTCCAGAATGTTTTTTTTTGTTCCAAACAATTTTAAATCTAAGAGGAATCCGATTAAAATAATAATATTCTGTGGTAAATGCACGATGCTACATTGTAACAAAACAAACGAAACACTCGATACATATACAGCTGTACGCCGTTTATTTCACCAATGAAACAGAACAAAAGGCAACAATATTACAATACCAAAACAGAAAGGAAATAAATGCTACATAAAGTGCCATATTTAAAATTACCATTTTCATGCATTTTCAAAGATAAAATGGATGACTGGACACCTGTGGTTTTTTTTAGAATTTATTATATATTGAGTATAAGAAAATCTCATATATATATATAATTTATTATATATATATATATATATATATAATATAGTATATTATATAATTGTTAGGCTGTAGAAATATCGATATATAGATATATATTATGTGTATGTATATATATATATATATAGATAGAATTAATTATGTAGATATAGTTATTGATACTATATTATGAGATGTAGATATATGTTATGTAGATGTAGATATTATAGATTATTGATATATATTATGTAGATGTAGAGTTGGTTGATATATATATATATATATATTATGTAGATGTTAATATATATTATATTATATATATATATATAATGTAGCTATAGATAGATATTATGTAGATGTGTGTGTGTGTGTGTATATATATATATATAATGTAGATGTAGATATATATTATGTAGTTGTAGATATATCTTTCTCTATATTTATATATAATGTGTGTATATATATAATTATTATATATATTATGTAGATATATATTATGTAGATTAAAAGATATATATATTTATATTTATGTTAGATAATATAGATATATATTATGTAAATGGATAGGTATGTAAATAGATAAGATGATGTGATATAGGAATAGATATTAATAGATATATTAAGTAGATGTAATATAAAGAATATATATATATTATGTTAGATATAGATAGATAATATTGAGAAGATATAGATAGATAGATATTTATGTAGAGTAGGAATATATGAGTAGATGTAGATTATATATATATTTTTTTATAAAGAGTAGATAGATATAGATATAGTATGTATATATATATATATATAATGTGTGTATATATATATATATATTGTAGATGTGGATATAGATAAATATACTATGTAGATGTAGATATAGATATTGAGATATATATACATATATTATGTGTGTGTATATAATCATGTAGATATATGAGATATCTTAAGAATAATTAGATAAACTAACCAGGTATTTGTGGAATTTGCTGAGTTTTACACCTAGTTGCTCAACTAATTTGGGAAATTTGGGAAACAGGCTGAATCAGCAATATTCACCGCTCAGTAGACGCAGAGAAATCGAATTGTATTCATCGAGTCACGAGTCACAGTTTCATGATGGGGTAAACAACGTTATGATAGAAAAGGATTTCAGTGGCCGGGGCAAATATTACATCCCTTATGTTATTAAGTGGCTTAAAGTGCAATAGTAGCAGGTGATACAATCCTGATGATGTCACAAGGTAATGGGGAGCGGTTGGAACCAAGGTGTGGAGCTAATGTTACATCATCACTGCTCTTCCCTCTATGGTGAAATGTAACAATATTCTCTTCGGGCGCTTCCTGTATTGCAGGATGTTTATAAAATAAATGTGCAATAAAAAGTTTGGGTGCAATGACTTTATCCTGCCTTACGTGACACCCACGATATTCTAGCATGTGATGGATAAAGGACATCATCCTACTAAGTCACTTGCTGCCATGGGCATGCGCAGAAGGGGGTTAGAGGGGGGCACTTGACCCCTTTGATTTTGACAAAGTATGTTGAACAGGTTTAGAGGTTTATATGTAATGTAAGGAAGTTTTTCATTACTGAGAGGGTGGAAGATAAGCGGAACAGCCTTCTAGCAGAAGTGGTAAGAGGGATTTGAAACATGCATGGGATAGGCATTCAAACACAGTCCTTAATGTGAATGTGAAATGTGAATAGAAAAAATTGTCCCATTCAATAAAAAAGGTAGGTGCCTACTGGCGAGTGCCGGTAAAGCATGCTGGCGAGTCCTGGTAAAGCATGCTGGCGAGTCCCGGTAATGCATGCTGGCGAGCCCCGGTAATGCATGCTGGCGAGTCCCGGTAATGCAAGGCGGCGAAGTCCCGGTTAATGCATTCTTGACGAGCCCCGGTAATGCATTCTGACGAGCCCCGGTAATGCATTCTAACGAGCCCCGGTAATGCATGCTGGCGAGCCCCGGTAATGCATGCTGGCGAGCCCGAGTCCCGGTAATGCATGCTGGCGAGCCCCGTTAATGCATGCTGGCGATTCCTGGTAATGCAAGCTTTCTGCTCCTCAGGCTGTAATATTTAAAATGTATTTTTCCTATTCTTTATTATTTATTAATAATAATTATTATTATTGATTTTAAGATAAAACAGTTGTGATACAAGCCCCCACAAAAAAAATGTTGTGCCTTTACCTTGATACAACATAGTTTCCACTTTCATCCTCTGGTGCCAATGGAATCTGCAAATATTTATCCACATTGCAGGTGTTTATACACACGCCTGTAGAAGGACACGCACCAAAGTAACCTTCGCACATGAGCAACGTGACCGTCAAACGCAGACCTATACCCCAGACATTGCAACCAGGGTGGGAGTACATAACGCGTGCCGTTTGCCTACACATATACCAGGCTCAGATTCAGGCACCACTAGGTGGATACACCAAAGATTCTATGGAACTGTGTGCCAGTATATTGTGGGAGGCAAATGGCAGGGGCCACGATATACCCCAATGTAATGTGCTCAGGCTGCGTCCTATTGCCTATGTTGGGTTTTTTTTACACAGGGCACCAGTACTTAGTGCCTAGTGGAGCCTATGATGTACTCCAGGGCCCTGAAAGGACACTTTACCCCATCTCATGATGACTCTGAATGATGACAGCCACAAGCACTTCCCTGGTTGCCCCCGGGGCAATGCCAAGTTTCCATGTATATTAACACTTATTGGTAAAAAAAAAATGCTTATTTTTGAAATCCAGCGGCTTGATAGTTCTTTAGAAAAGTTCCTTATTTCTACTGAAAGTGAAAGGAAACGGACATTTCTTAACGTGTCGCAATCATTTCCTCGGTTGGCTGTCCTCCAGCCTCCATAACCTAGAAGCCACACGCGACGTTCTAAGTCACCATGCGCTCCTACCGTGATCGGCTCCGTAAATAACCTTATCCCAGAGTTTACAGGATTGACTGCAATGCTTTTAGATGCAGGTTTTCTTGGGAAGAGCATGGTGATTTCCAATTAAAAAGAATGTGTTGTGTACCTGACCGTACGCCGAGCCAACAATAGGTGGGACGCGTTGGGGGGGTCATTGTTATAATGAGAGCATTTCATCCCGGTGCTATCAGAATATGTACCAGGAGCCACGGTTCAACTACATGTATTTCAGAAATACCTAATCCATACTTTTTCCTCTTAAAAACCTTGGGTCTCCCGTTCTACTATTGTATTATTGGATATCACGCAGAGGTTTACGCAAAACTTTTATTATTTAAGCAGCTTGTAGCACAAATATAAACTGTTTCGATTCCGTTCAGCGACATTATTAAGGTGCGGGTTACACTCACTTCTACAAGGTGGAGATGTCGGGTGACTATTCTGACCTTCAACCATGCTTATAGTTCAACATTTGAAGCAGGAAGATTACTCTAATTGTGATGACGTGTAAAAAGGCCCCCCAGGACACACAGTGTGTGTTCCTCAGCGGGACAAATTGTGTGATGGGATCAGAGGTACCTTGGAAGCGGGGAAGTGTTAGTGGCATTCACACAGGTTTACGTGTTGTGGCACGGTCAACTTTTTGCAAGCTTCTGTAACAATATAGGCAATAAATGCGCATGGATAGGAGGGAATTTTGTCAACAAGAGGTAAATGTTAACACAAAAAAACTTTCTAACCCTGGCTCCCTTAATATGTAAGAAATCTAGAGACATCAGAGTCCATCCTTGTGTCGTGTTTTTTGGACACCGTCACACAGTCGCACTTTGTTCGTCTTTTAAGGCACTTAGAGAAAGCAGGTGAGATACAGTAACAAGTCGCTTGGCTTATCCACCAAGTTCTTTTCGTCCTACATCATAATATCTCGTAGACACGTCTAGAAGAGTGAAGGACCTTCTGCCAAAATGGACCAAGCTCTTGGAGAACGTCATACTTCATCGCTGACCGGAATGGGGTTGGTGTAGCCTCCACCCGAAGAATCCTCTTCTACCTGCTTCCTCCTCACCTCCGGAGGTGGACGGGGAGGAGGATTTTCAGGAGGCCGTTTGATCGTTTCAGCAACCCTTGGTTTAGACGGGGGTTTCATTTCGATCGGACGCCACTCCTCCCCTCGTAGAGCAGCCTGTAAGCAATTCAAGATATATTTACTCCATTCCCCTGTAAACGCTTCATCGAAAGCGCGAGGAGCCAAAAGCGTCAATGAGGAATTTAACAGACTGTGAAGGTACGGACAGCTCGGTACTCACCAGGAAATAGATGATGCTGGCTATACCGAGACACACAGTGCCTAAAATCGTGGCCAGGATGAATCCTCCAGGTACTGCCAGACTGTCGGACAAAAACAAATATTAACCCCTTCAGTTACCAGGACTACCAAGACATATCTGCGGCTATGTTTCAGTATACATCCAACGCAAGTATAACATCTTCATTGCCTTTGAGGGTCATCAAGGCAAACACGAAGATATAACAAAGCAAAATGTAGCACCGTCTAAGGAAGCTCGTGTTAAATGGGTAACATTAATGCCCAAGACCCAACAGCATGGAGCCTTTACCCTGCGTGTAGGACGGCGCGGACATAGTAATTACGGGTGAGGGGCCCAAACACCTTCAGAACTGAGGTCATGCACTGTTGACCACTGTGGAAGAAAAGACACACCGTTATTCATAGGAGATACAAGATACGGAGTTAAACAATGTATCTGCTTCGTATGAGGAGCTCCTCTCCATGTTTAACACTCATTACCATCGCTCTATCGTGGACCCCTTCTTTCTCTTGCTTCGGGGGTACTCCAAAAGGGTGACGAAGACTCCTGCCGCTCTTGGAGAAGTTAAGGATATATTGATTTGACTCCCAAAGGTTGAAGCTTATACTGATTTCATTGTCTCTGGATTCTGTCGACCCTTTTGCTCGCAAAGTCCCTTTCCCCACCGTTGCTAGCACTCCTACTGCCGCCCCTGCGAGGCGAGTCTCTCAAAGGCCTTCTGACACATCGGGAGACATTGACAGTATTCACAAAGGCCTAATGAATGACTGCTGGAGGAAGAATAATTACAGGGCGCGCGAGAGGGAATTCCAGAGCCAGAGAGCAAAGCATTGATTACACGAGGCTGGAACTTCCAAGGAAGGTAAGTAAAGCAAGAGAATCATTTCCTTATAATAAACAACAATGTCATCTGTGCCTCATCGAGAAGCTTCGGTTCGGTGGAACATAATGGGGTACATAACTTAATATTCATAAAGGATACATCGCGTATGCACCAAACTCCCAGCCTTTAAACTGTCCAGCAACGGCTACAATGCCTCCGGTCATCAGAACTGCAAACAAAAAAAAGACAAGCGTTACAATGATCTATTCAGCTGCAGGCTCTAGCCCGCAAAGCGTGCAATCTAATCATCGCTGGGCCATTAACCTGACCTTAGGCGACAGAAGAAGCCTGCTTTTCTTTAGTTACCTACAAGGCTGTGTGTGGGATCTCACAGGAGGAGTTCTAAATGTGGTGCAAAGTGATAAAAAAGGGTGTAATCACCATGGCAACGATAGAATGTTTCTTCACCGGCGAAGTTATTTATTTTTGCAGAACCTTATGCTTCCAGTAAAGTGAAGTAACGTGGGTCAGGAAATTGCTTCAATCTCTCCCCACTTCCCTTGTGAAAGACAATCTAGCTGCCCTCTTGCACATCTGAAGTTGCCCAAATAACAGCCACTTGCTGGAGCATGACCACAAGGCACCCCTTAACCCCTACTAACCCACAGAGCAAGCGGCAAGCCATTGTCTCCACTTTTATTTTTTATTTTTCTTAAAGCAGAACTTTTTTCTGTCTGTAAAAATAATTATTTAACATATAAATTGTGGGGTTTGTTACTATTAATGTCTAAATAATACATTTAAATGTATACTGTTATAATTAATATTGATATTATTACCCAATTAACTGGGAAGTACAGTATGCTTGGGTCAGGGTGGTTGTTCAGCGGCTGCCATGTTTATTAATACCCTTTTGGTAAAACCGACACCAGAGAAGCCTCTAGATGTTTCCCAGACACAATTATCCGCAGCAGAACTTGGAGTTGAGAAAAGAGAGAGGGAATGTGGACAGAGGGGGAAGTTTATTTGAAAGCAGGAGAAAATTATCTAAAGGCCATCATCTAAAAATAGAGGTCAGAGGTTCAGATGAAATGTGAAGAAGTTTACTTTACTGAGAGGTTGGTAGATAAGTGGAACAGCCTCCTGGCAGAGGTGGTAGAGGCTAATACAGTGAGGGGATTTAAACACGCATGGGATAGACATATGGCTTCTGAATCTAAGACGCGACCAACAGCTGAGTAAGGTTTGAGTCTTTACAGCAGGAGAAACAGGGGGCCGAATGGGGCCGATCTGCCTTGTAATGCTGTTCTCGTGGTCATAATGTATACCGATTCTGTTTACAATGTATACGACTGTTTCGTAAAGTATTTTAGCCGTTGTTGTCATTTTTAATGTGTTATTATTTAGAATACAATGTTGCACCCATTATTACACAAGTAACAGATACCAAACGTTTGGATCTTAAACAGAGCGGAAATTCCATCTTTTAAAACCGAAATGTTTGGTTCCATCCCTGCTGGAGGGCGGTTCCAGGATCGGCGCGTAATAACATAATGTGTAGCTATAAACAAAATGCAAATATAACGTAGGGGAATTATCGAGTAGATTGTTACTTCCCGATTTCACTTCCTCATACCGATGAATATTAATATTGCGTTAGGACTAATCGTTTGTGGAATATGACAATTTCTTCTAAGAATAGGAGGAGGATCGTATGGGGATCCCCAGATCTTGGCTAGCTGAGGATTGTAGGAGTTGTGTTCAACAACAGGTATATTGGAAGAGAAAAGGAAAATCGAACGATTACATATTAATCTACCCAGTTTGTGACCCTAAGGGAACGGACAAACCCAGCAGGTATACCTTCTAGAATCTGGAATGGTCACATACAGCGAGTTCGCTGAACGCAGAGAAAAGAAATCCCACAATACTTGTGATTTTAGCCCAAAGGGTAAAAGTTAGTACTCACTCAGTCCGGACGCCAAGGCCTGCTCGTTGGCCCACATCGCCCACTCTATCTGCCCCATGCTGGCTGCCCCAGGGATGCAGACCAGAAGGTTAGGACTCTCTAGCAGAACCGATAACTCGCACTGAGACTAGAGGTATCTCACTTCCTCATACACGGAGCGATGTCATATACGAAACGGCCCTCCCTGTAAAGGCTTGCCTTCCTATTTTTCCCTCCCCACTTCCCCTCCCTCTCTGAAAAAGATCTGCCCTACTCTCCTCCTACGCTGTCTAGGGCTGCCCTCCCCTCTTCTCTCACAAAGGTGCCTGAGCACTACCCCAAGCAGCAGGCACGCACCCCGCTCCCTAACCAAAATGTAACCGTTATGTTTTACCGTAATCTGATTTTTTTTTGGGTGGTTTCGGGAATAATACATAATGCCAAGTAACGTTAAAACCACTGCGGCCGGGCACAATGCATTTTTTATCATCCCTGGTCATAAACCCCAACCAGCTCTGCTGGACGTACGGGCTTTAAACATGAATGGTGATCACACAGACGCTCCTGGATCTAACGCAAATCCAGAGATTAACACAGAGATAAGTATCAGTCCGTGCATCATTGTCTTTGTCCAACACACGTAGCTTTTCGGATACCATAAGATATGTGCTTTAAATAAAGATCTGCTGGCATATTGTAGAATAGAGAATAAGAGGACAAGCTTGGTGGAAACCAGTGGCCAGTTTAATTCCCTGAGAAGCATTTGTTACAGAAAACATACTGGAGGTACAGCTGCCCTCGTATTGACCTGTTGGAGAAAGCCGATGACCTACGGATGTTGGAATCTGTAGATATTATATAGGAATATAAATGCCGTATCACCATAAAAAAAGTCACAGCGAGTCTGGGGTTGGCTTGTTACAAAATAGTCCTTTGAGATGATTGTCTCAGACGCTTTGTTTTGGCAGTCCATCCGGACCCAGCAGATCCAGGCTGACATCTTGAGATTCAACAGGTCCGGGACCCGGCTGCAAAAAAAACAAAACGATATGTATTCAGCAATGAATGGACTTTTTCGGTTTCTTTAGATCCCGTTGATCCTTCAGAAAGATCAGGTACCTGTGTAACAATCATATATCGGACTCCTCCTGGACATGGATCACATTCAACCGCAGACAGCAGTTCCTGAGAGAGCGGGGCTTCGTCCACCGGCAAGCCTTTCAGGAACCTACAGACAGCGGATTACAAACAATCATCAGGAGGAAGCAGGCAGAAGAGTGGAAACAACGCTGAGGAGAAGAGGAGGAACTCCACAAGACTTTAATTCTGTTTTCACTGTAGTCTCATCAAACTGTATTGTTAATATAACGTACGGGTCTCCGTTGGACTCCGGCGGGAAACAGCGTTTCACAACTTCCACAAACTCATTGACCGTTGGTTCTAAAGTGAAGATGACGGCGTTAGGACCTGCGTCGAAACTGTACGCAACCTGTGAGAGAAGAAAACAGGATGGAATCTTTGACAACCGAGCATGGAAACATTTGGTTGTCTGATACTACGTATACAATCAGACACAAACGGGTTCTTCCGAGGTGGGATTTCTCCTACCTTGGTCTGTCCGTAGTAAGCGTTGTATCTGTGTACAAGGTGGATAATCCTCTGTGAGACTTGGTTTAGGTAGAAGATAGGTGGGAAGGTGTCCAGACATGTGGCATGGAACTGGTTACTGTCCTTCATAGTCAACTGGCCAAAGGACTCAAAATCCTTTTTCCTGATGGATTCTATCATTTCTTCCATCCGTCCAGGAACCACAGACTCGGCGCGGAGCTGGGGAAAAGGACGCGTGTATTTCATGTAAACAGGCAGGATTCATCAGCAATGTTTTTACATCAGCAGCAGCAGATCTCTCGGACGTTACCTTCAGCAGGGGGCTAGTCTTCACGCTAGTCTGCATGCCGGCTGTGCTGCCAACATGCTTCTTCTCCGCACTCGCCTGAAACAAACACGCTGTCATTCGTTACTAAAGAATTGGACAGAAAGGAGCCTTTATAAGAAGGACAGACGTTACGGACAGTTCTTCTACTGCAGTACAGTAGGTGACCAAAACATTAACTCCTTGATCATTTATCGGCCAACAAGCCAATATACAGACAGATTCTGGGGTACCTATGAGACTATGACCTCAGGCGATGATGGATCTCGGGCTTGCTGCCAGTTACATTGTGTTTCTCTTCCAATGTTTCTTACCACCAGGATCAAAATGCGAAGCTCTGGCCAGTGACTTTCTGCCTCCACCTGCTGGGCTAGGCTGTCCTTCCCGTCCTCTTTCTCTCCCATTATCCACTGTACAAATCCTCCATACATACTCCTGCAGGCGCTGCCCGACCCCTGCCGTGCGATCTCAGACAGCTCCCCCTCCACTCCGTACAGCTTTGCCAGGGTGTACACTGAAGGGCAATAAGGATGACACAGAAGTGGGAGAAGTCAGTGACATGAAGGAAGGAACGAGCTGCCAAGCTTACAGGCATTTGACTAGAAGTATGGAAGCCGATACTAGTAGCAAGAGCTTCTGTCAACTCAACAAGAGGGTCAGGCAAAGACCTCATGTAGTATTTGAGGCACATTGTCGGGGAAGAGAGATTCCTCACCCAGGCAGGCGTATCCGGCAGCGGACGATGCCAGCCCGGCCGCTGTCGGGAAGTTGTTGACGGAGCATATGTGAACCTTGTAGTTTAGGATCCTGGACACCGAGTCGTCTTCGGCGTCGCTTCTTCTTTTCCTGGCCAGTCGACGAACTGAAAAACCCAAAAAAATGAATTGGACCCTTTCCTGTCTGACGAAAAAGAACAGAAAGAAAGGGACATTCACAGAATGCGGTCTATCGCCTTGATTTACTGGAAAAAGCTGAAAGTCCATATGTCAAACCTCAGGATATTCTCACTAACATTTCCCGCCATGCTCATAACCTCCACGGCGGCTTATCTTGTATCTTTCAAAGCCTTTCGTATCCGGCGGGTACCCCGGCAGCGCATGCCGTAACACTCACTTTCCCGTAAGCAGGATTGCAGACGAGGGTGGTTGATGTTGTCCTCTTTACCGTTCAGCCAGATCCGATCCTCCGTGAAATCCCGACTTGCTGCAATCGACGTAGTAGTTTTCAGCTGAAATAAAAAGTGAAAGCTCTGGATTAAGCTACTTTCTTTAAGAATGTAAAGTACAACGGAGGTAGAACGATGGGCGATGGGGATATGGAATGGTATTTGGAATGCTTTGTTCTAGTTTTACCCTCTCCACAAATACCACCGGGAGACTGAAATAAATCTAAAGTACACCAAATAATTCTAAGCTGGAGGACGACTGGACCTCGAAGGCAATGAAGACATTGAAGATATATCAAACCTGATCTTGATTCAAAGTGACGCTCAGGGAGGAGTTTATCGGCAAAATAAGCTCTTCGTTCCTCTTGCCCCCTAAAGGAAACAAAAGCGAGGAGCAGGTTATGACAGTTCTATGACTTGGGTCGGATGCTATAGGTTGCCTTCGTATAAGACAGTTCTGGGGTAAAGTTCTGAATGTAGAGTAGTCACCTTGGCCACCAACAGAACGTTCCTGCTAGATGTTGCTCATCATATATCACTTTTAAGTAGAGATGTATACATTTCACATGGTAAGGGATGGTATGACCCGGCCGCGCTTCGTATACTCACAGTATTTGATGACTGCGATGTTAACAGGCGCGGTACAAGTCGCCTTCTTCATGGTCAGATCCTAGAGTTTCCCTAAAAGCTAAAAAGACTTCTTAATGAGTGTATCGGGGACAGACTCAGAGCTGCTCCCTGTTCACACCTTCAATCACAATAATTATTAGGATTCATACACAGCTGCTGATTACATCACATTGGAACAACATCAGAACAATCCTCACGCAACATCTGGCCCAGTGACATCAGAACCACACAGACAGCAACTAGCACAGTGACATCAAAACACTATACAGTGTAACAAATGACATCAGAACCACACAGACAACAACTAGCACAGTGACATCAGAACACTATACAGTGTAACAAATGACATCAGAGCAACACACACAGAACTTAGCACAGTGACATCAGAACAACATTTGACACCTAAGCAAACTCACACACAGTGGCAGTGACATCAGAACCACACACAGCACCTAGTACAGTGACATCAGAACAACATACAGTGTGATATGACATCGGAATTTGCACACAGCATCTGGTCCAGTGACATCATTAAACATCTGTACCTATGTCATGATGCATATAGCCCTCATACACATCTTAATCCACAGCCATGCCAGATACAGAGAGCCCATGCACAGGATATACTCAGTACAGCCATACAATTACCTGCTGCTCTGTCAGTGTGCCCACTGCTTTCTCCTGCTTGTGTGTGTAGGAGCACAACCTGCTGCCTGCCAGCCTCAGCACATCAGCTGCTGCCTTCCTATTGGACCCTGCACACCAGCTGCTTCCAGGCTGACCAACCACTGCTCAGATCCCGCCTCGTCCCCGCCCTCTCCTCACCAGCGAGCCAGTCAGGCTCATCGGAAGACTGAAGCCTGAGAAGCCACCGGAACCAAAGTGTAGCTAGGAACTAAAAGATTAGCAGTGCCTGTTCCCACCAGGAACAATTTATCAGTGACACCTCCATGGGGATTTAATCTGCAGCCGCACGTGGTACTGAAACCAAAACAACTCCCGCAGATTGTTATGAAAATATTTATATAAAAGATTAACAATAACAACAACAACAATAATACCTACTATATACTTTATCTTTAACCCCTTCTTTACTGGGGTAAACAACCAAAAAAATCCAGGTTTTTAGCTATATAAATATCTACCTTTTTGATTTTTACTGCATTATACATCATATTTTCAAGGACAGACAGGATTTCTTCTGATACCACTTCTAGCTGTATAGTGCAACATTTAGTATTAATAATATACCAAAAAATGGGAAAAAAAGTGCCACATTTGTGTATGATTTTGGTATGGAAGCTGACCAAAAACATAAAGTGAACTGAGTTTGGAAATTTATTATATGTCAAAAATTGCCATATCTGTGGCAATTTTAAGGCAAACTTAGTTTTTATATTTATTTAGTATGTGATTTGCAGGGTTGGTAGCTGATTGTGGCACAATATATGATCCCTTTTTTACTTTTAACTATAGATCAGCCAGAAACGTGTTGGCAATCATTTTTTTTTACTTTTGATAAAATTGATTCATCCCCTGGGCAGCAATCATTTTTTTTTAAATTTATTTATTTATTCATTTACAATTTTGAGGTTTCTGATCGCTCTTTGACCGATCAGCAGCACTCACTCTCTGTAAATGAGCGTGAAGCGTCCTGGGGAGAGTTAATGGCGGTCGCTGCACCAAAAACCATAGGGTAGCAGTGTGCACCGTGGCTTACGCCGCTCCTTTCTTGATGACATTTCATGCCGTCATGATAGGTTTTTACGGGGTTAAAGCATAATAATAATAATTATTATTATATTATCATATTCTAATTTAAATGCCCTAAATATGTTTAGCCTGTATAAACATATAATTAGCCTGTGGTTCTACGAAATCTAAAAGGGTTATTTTTAAGATACCCTTAATAATAATAATACAAATGTAAATAATATGTGATGTGCAAAAATACAAATATATTTAATGCATACATATATTAACATTTTGGAAAAAAACATAAGTAATGTAACTAAAAGTGTCGGCCTCGAAAGTCAAGTTTATTTCTTAAACTTCTAATAGTGTAACTCTACATGAGGGCTTGCATTAAAATAAAGATTGCGTAACACCAACTATATGTAACTAGGGCGGCAGGGCGTTTTCTGAAGCTGATTTTATATTGCGAAAAGAACTTTGGGAACAATCAATTTAGAATTAATCTGCATATTTAATTTGCATTTATTTAACAATATTCTTGATATTTATAGTCCTTGCTGAAATCACACGGCAGCCTTAATCTACGCACGTTCTATACATTCACCGTATCCTACAGTAGCTGTGAACTTCCTTTAGATGGCGCTGCAGTCCTTCGGGCTTGCGTTCTCGCCGTTCATGTTTCTGTCTCCCACGCAATGTCCGCGGGATCAGCTCCTGGAGGTTTAATAACATCCATTAAAACCACTTCTGTTTGATTGAAAGCTGTGATTATCTTTGGCATTTATACGTATAATAGATTGAACAAATTTGACTGCAAAGGATCTGTATTTCAACCAAAAAAATTAACTATTTCTCCTGCATCTGAAAAAATACCACTTTGAACAACAGAGACACGTTACATTTAGAGTCTCGCCTTTATAAAATCTATAATAAATCTATAAAAGGCATGAAATAATGAAGCCCAGCTTTCTTCTCTGATTCACTGTATAGGAGGCCACTGTATGTGGCATATTCACTAAAGAGGGCGTTTTAACCTTTCAACTCCATTACTTCACTATCGACGTTCACGTCCGGTGAGCCTCTCCTCTATGAAGGGCCGAGCCCACTTAAGGGGTAGATTTTTTAAAAGGTTTTACTATTTACCCCAGTGAGGATGCCTAGCTCTGTATAGCCTGCATGGCTCCGACACTTTAAGCATTCGTAGGTTGCGTTGTGAGAAATCCCCTCTAACCCCATCTGTTTGGGGTCTACATTACGGTGCGGTTTGTTGGGAAACGGAAACATTGTATCATCTGCCTGTTCTGTCACAATCTGGGACCAGCTTAATGTCATCTTCATGCTTCACCTTCAGCATCCTCAAGAAGCAGGACACTTGAGAAAGTCAGCACAAGAAGTCTTTAAGACGAAGCGGGTGGCATGAGCGTTGGCCGTCGCACACCCACAAAACCCATATCTTCTAGACACTTCTGAATATTAGAATGTTGAATGTTAGGAGACACAAAAAAGGAATCTGTTTTTGACTTTAGTTGCACCAAAATGGGACTTGTCAGCACTGGTCAAAGCGCCACAGCAAGCTCAGAATTTATCATATGGGTCATTTCTAGGTAAAGCGATAGTGGTTTATTGTGATACACGCAATAACTATCGTTCCTTTAATCCTGGCTCCTACCACTTCAAGGGCAGTCGTATAAACGTAGCCTTCATCACGATGCTGGTTTAGGAACAGCAGCAACTCAGACACAAAGCAGAAGAACGCGTAAAGTCGCAGCGATGTCACAGAATTGGGCGTATAAGTCCCCAACGTTCTGCTGGTTCCATAGCCAAGGAGTTCCAAACTTCCACTGGAATTAATATCAGCACAAAAGCTGTGCGTCGGGAGCTTCACGGGTTTCCACTGCCGACAGCTGCATGCGAGACTCACATCACCAAGTGCACTGATCGAGTGTCGTAAAGCACAGCGCCACTGGGCTCTGGAGCCACGGAGTGATGAATCCATAAAGACATGATTGGAGGAGTTTGGGGTTGAAGAACTTGACCGGCCGCACAGAGCCGTCAACCCCCATCGGACATCTTTGGGATGAACCGGAACGGAGATTGCGGGCATCTCATCCCCGGGTGAAAATTCCCACGTAATCACCCCAAATTCTTGCATAAAGCCTTCCCAGGAGAGTGGGAGCTGGAAAGTGGGGACCAGCGGCATATTAATGTCTGTGTATCTAGAATGTGATGTCATCAAAGCCCCTGTTGGTGTAATGGCCAGGTGTCCCAATACTTTTGTCCATATAGTGTATATCATAAAATTCCACATTTTCTTCTCACAATCTTGAAATGGTTATTATAGTCATAAAATTTAATATAATGATACAGATTGTGATAAACAATGATTTAGTGTACAGCATAACGGCCGTGCCAGTTCCATCTTATCTCATGAATATTAGAACACGAATTGACTGTATAATATCGTGGAGTTTCAACAGCGTTGGGGAGAAAAATGAACTTTCAGCGTTTACTCGCACAGCCGACCCCCCCCCCCGTAGCACATTACATTTTCATTAAAACACAATTTCCAGTTGAAGCAAAAGGGACATAAATACTTTGTTTTATCAGAAGGTACATTTTTAGTGTAAATATGCTAAAAGAATATAAAGTAGGTTTACGGGCTGCTTAAAAATGGCATTTTTATAGAGTGTGAATTGCCCGTGTGATTATGGTAAAAACACTCTGTGAAGTAAATGTTTAACTCGCAATTGACAAGTTTCCTCATTTTTAAAAAAATTACGATGTTCCATTTTCACATGCTTCCCGATTTAATGAACAAAAAGTGGATTTTGGGCCGTGTCCTATTTCTGAAATAACGTTTCGGGTGGAATAAGGCAAGTGGGGCTGCGGAGAGCCGGGTTTACAAGAGGGATCATGCGCGGGGTGCAAAATATTTGAATTACCCCAATGGTTTATCCATCATAATTAAAAGTTAAGGCCTTAATACTTTTATAGAAATCCACGTACAAGAGACAATAGGGGGCATTTCTATTTTTGTATATAAAATGCTAATAGCTACAATTATTCACTTGAAATACTACAGTTTAGTGTTTATATGCTCTAATAAACTACTAACAATGTAGCAAGTAATATTTTTCACAACAGAAATACTTTTGGGGACAAAGCGTATAGAATCAGTGTACCTGGGGTCGCTTTCATTCATCTACTCAACAATTGAGTTTAGGGTAAAGAAACTTGACTCTTGACTGTTTCCTGATTGCTAATTAATGTATTGTGATAGGTTATTTGCCTGAAATAAAGAAGTACTTTGTATTCAGAATTTCCACTAAATTAGAAGAATTGGTGAAAACCGGGAAATCAAATTAACGCCTGTTCAGCCTGATAAAGTAGGAATACACAGGGTAGGAGTTCAGAGGGGCCGGTGTACCTGTAGAAAGGTAAAATCAACATCATTAAAGGTTTAGAAAAGGCTGGTCGGAAATAATGAGTATTGACTGGTTTTCCACTCCATAACCCGGAGAGCCTGCGATCGCACAATACCTATTGTGTTACCGGCTCTGCTATACTTTCCCCTTAACTAATTCATGGCTAAACGGGCATGACATTGATTAGGGACCCTCTAAATGTAGAAAGACCCTCTAACTGCGAAAAACTTCTATTGTCATTTTTTATAAAATAATTACCATTTCTTAAAGATTTAAGTACCAATGCAAACTGAAGAAAAGAAACCTAGATTATAAACCTGCGACCTCATGTATCGGGT
This sequence comes from Spea multiplicata, assembly GCA_009364415.1. NCBI lineage: Eukaryota > Metazoa > Chordata > Amphibia > Anura > Pelobatidae > Spea > Spea multiplicata. Next base: position 18,067 of record VKOC01026457.1, read on the forward strand.
CGTCTTAGTCGGTCAGCTCTAATTCTGTCGGACCCTTTGAATGTATGGACTGTAAGAAGCGCTGCGGAAGTTGTTGGCGCTACATAAATATAAATATTATAGCAAAATTATATATTATATATTTATAAATTATATATATATATATATATATATAATGTATATATCTCTCTATATATAATCTCCAACATTACTTTACTATGTAGGGTAATTCTAAGGGTTCAACTGAGATATCCCTGAGTGTTTGCCTTTGAGTGAGTGTTCTCTTACATGGGGTTTATTTCTGTATCACGCCGTCTGCTGATTTTATGGAAGATTACTAGAATCTGTAGTTTTATATTTGGATTTGTGAGTGTGACCTGCCTTACTGGGGCTTCCATGATGGAGGGGGCACCTTGCCAGATACACAATCCGCAATGTCCCTGCATTGTCTACCTATGGGGTCCCTATAGGTCAAGCACAAGCTATATAAGAAGGATATGATATAATGTAAACTATGTAGGAAGAATACAGAGAATGTCTCCATAAAGATTTAAATCATATTTGGAAATTAAACTGGAATTTTCAACACATTCATAAATGTTTAATTTTTTTGACTCGGAGATTGCCAGGTGCATAGAGGCGTTTGCTTTAACCCTTTGTACCCCACCCCGGTGTGGGGGGGGGCAGATTGAAAGCTGACTTGTGGCTGAGTGTGGGCAGTTCCTCTAGTAATCAGCTGAGCTGCCCCCACCTTCCTCCCCCTGGCTGTCACTTTAAGAGGCTGATCTCTCAGGTACTGAGCATCAAGACATTGCTATAAAGGCAGCAGGTGACGGCACAAAGTCATTCTCAGCCCACGAGCAGGGACTGTGACAATGACTGGACACCACTGCTGGGGATATGGAGAGGAAGACGGTAATAACGACCCCCTTATAATCTCTTTATTCCTCTAGATCCGAGCTGCTTGGTTCCCAGTGTGCCTTAGTACATTCCTCGCTGCATTAACTGCAGGCAGCTCTGTGACATTCATTCATTCACTCAGCATGCACACCATGCAGCCTCCATTCACACATTACGCTGGGTTACTGAGCAGACTGGCATAAAAGGGGTTAAAGGGGCAGCCTGTCCTGCAGGATCAGGGGGGGGGGGCAATGAGGCTGTGCCAGGTAAGACTTCCAGCAGCAGAACACCCCATTGCGTGTTTCTGCGCTGTGATACATTGTTACACATACTCCATGCAGGCAGGTACTGGGGACTCCAATTCCCACAATCCTAAGACTTCTGCTTGGAAGCCGTAGACCTCAGTATCTTGGTAGCCAGAAGCTGCCTGCCGTTAATACGCTCTATAGGTTTGTTTTAATTGCTACAATGTATTTATCAACATCTGGCATATGTTGCAATGTATATGGGGACAATGGAAACGTCTTCTATAGGGAGATGTTTAAGATGTGTGGGGCAGTTATGTAGAAGTGATGTGAAATGTGTGGGGCAAGAGTGATAGGTAGAGAAAGATTCCAGATGTTTTCTAGGACAGGTGAAAATATTTCGTGTGAGTTACATGTGTTGGGTGTCGGGGTACAGATACTTAATGTGAGATTTGATAATAAATGTATAATAGCGTTTAATGTAAAGGCATTGGAGATCTACAGGAGTTCGTCACAATATCTTTTGATATTTTGTTGAATGCACGGGATAGACTGGGAATTGGTTTTTGTTGTCGTGGTATAAATATAATGCAAACTAAGTTGGTAGGGCCATACCTTCCCTGTTTTCCCAGTTTGCTGCATGCACTTTTTTTTAACCTGTTTCAACCTAAATCCCGAGCATTTGGAGAAGAGTTTGTATTTCCAGGTCAAGATTAAAACGGGGTGATTTTGGAACAAATGGAAAAAAATGGTGCTATCACCATAGCAACTAATTAAATTAAACTGGTGATTGTGCCACTTTTACCACTTTGCACCAGAATCACTAGCCATCCCTAACCCCAGTAGGAGCTGGACTACCGCCCGTGTGGTGTCAGTCCGACTCTTGTAACATAATTTTATTTATTCACATCAGATCCTGCATTCAGGACAAAATGTATCTTATTAAATGTTACGTTCATGCACATTTGTAGCAAGTCTTTGTATATAAAGGGACGAAGTAGCCCATAGGACATGCTTCTGACTAATTGGTCCAGGCGTCATTGTTGCCCTTAGGCTATAGAGCTTGGAGGTGAAATTCTACCCAAGTGGGGTTAAACTCTGCTTTACTGCCCCTTTCATGGAGGTTCAACAAGTGCAAAAATGACATGAAATGTTTTAGTGTCTGCATGGGTAACGAGGTACCAACCGTACGACATGTATACTGTAAACACCGATATTTACAGTCACTAAAGATAACTGACTTGAAGGATTTTATTGCATACGGAGCAGATACGCAGATGCCGTGGGGTCATCTTCTGTTTTTACGACAAAAGGTCACCAAACTTTTATGTCCCATTGCTAGGCTACAACAATCAGCCAACATATATATATAATCAGAATAGAATGAAAGGTGTGCTAAAGGCAAGCATACATAAAGTCCACACGTATAGAACTGGAGTTATGTTTTTTGATAACACTAACATTCCATAGAATTTATCTTAATTGCAGCCATAATAATAGTCACACTTACTGGCCGATATCAGGGCCGGGGTATGTATGTGCTAACGTCTCAAGGACAACCCAACCTGAAGATCATAGTCCAACGTTCTTCTCTTCTCTGGAGATCGGATCGGTTCGTTTCTGCCCTTTATATTAAGACGGATTTGACCGCGTACTTTTTTAATTCCACCGCAGCGAGTTTCGGCAGGGGGGCGTAATACCCATTAACTGGAATATGGAATAAATTACTTTCAATCTGTCTTCACGCTGAGATCTCTGTGCCTGACTTCTAAGAAGCTGTAAAAATCTTACGGGGGGGGCCAAAAAACGCAGCATTCTCAATTAAAATGTAAATAAGAGATATTTTTACTGCGTTTTCAGTGTTTCATGAGCAATAAAGCCTAGAATTTAAGACATGAGTACCGCAAGGACACAACCAAGAGCTAGAACTGCGTGTGTTTGCAGCCCATAAAAGTTTTGTTCCAGTCGATCACTCGGCAGGTGTCCCCATTGAGTGGCCATTGATAGCAATAAACCCCCCTGAGTGTGTGCGTCGGGGTGCCATATTGTGGTGGGTTCGCAATTCCTTTCTCTTGGTACGATTCCTTGGACTGGGGGGTCTAGAAAGAATTATATGGGATGGCAGTAGGGCTGTTTTCTGTTTACCTGCATAACGTTTTTGGTGTTTTTTGGACTTTCTCCTCAAGGTCCCTCGGAATGGTACCGTTACTTCCCCATCGCTCAGGGAAACCGTCAGTCCCCTATAAACATCGTGCCCAACCAAGCCGTCTTCAACCCCGGCCTGAGACCGCTGGTTTTCAACTATGACCAGTGCACGTCAGTCAATATGTCCAACAACGGCCATTCCGTCATGGTGGAGTTTGACGACAACGACGACAAAACGGGTAAGATCCACGGATTGGCCAATTGCCGCCGCCACGTCACTAAAGTGAGCGGGACATCAAGACGTGAAACTGGTTTTTATGGCTTCCTAGAAATAAAATGGTCCCTTAATTTTAAATTTAATATCCCCATCAAAAAAACACAAAAGCACACTCTATAGTTAGTTTCAATTCAGACTTTGTAGGTCGGTCTTTGAAGGCCAAAGTCTTTCCCTTTGTTGTAATTAAGACAATAAGATCTCCGGGTCTGACCCTAGTTTTGGCACCTGACACACACACACACTCTCTCTAACATTCCGAATCACACGCTGCTGATAGCGCCCGCGCCGCGTTACATTCACCAAATATTTGTCCAATGGGTGGATTTTACGAGGAAGGGATTGTAGAAAGAGAATTTAGTGTAAATGTTGATCTGAACCCTCTAATGAGATTGAAAGAGTTTCAGTAAGACGTTTAGCTGCCCCCGCCGCCCCGCTATCATGGATCCCGGCTACAATAGACGATTATCCCACCTTTCTAGTGGAACAAACCAAGTCTTTGTTTACTAACGAGACCTGATAGAATGTGCCAGGATTTCAAACCAACTATTATATCAGAAAAAGGATGGCGGTCTATTCAGCTGCACTTACAGATTGATAAAAGACACATAGTAACCAACAGAGTGGTCATGCTGATTGGATTATCTCATTGGTTGCTATGGGGATAAGACCACTTTTAAGACTTTGCACCGGAATTCCTTTTTATACTGTATATGAATGGCGACCGACGTCTAGAATAGTTGGATAAACATAGCAGCGTTCCCCAAACGTTCCCAGAACCCCATGTCTCGATGTCCATCTTCCAGACGTCGATTCATCAAACATGGCAGGTGACGCTTTTGTGCCATATCTTTACACAGTGATCAGCGGGGGTCCTCTCGACGAGTCCTACCGACTGAAGCAGTTCCACTTTCACTGGGGGACGCAGCGCCACCAGGGATCCGAACATACAGTGGATGGGATATCCTACCCGTGCGAGGTATGAAATGCAGAATTTCCCGGCAGACCGGCCCCATTCGGCCCGTTTAGTCTGTCCGTTTCTCCTGCTGATTCAGGAGCCGTATGTCTATCCCATGCGTGTTTTATTAATAATGAATAGAAAAGCAGATGGAATGTAGGGAATCCCCGCGTATTCCCGTTATTTAAAGGTATTCCGTATTCACACACAATAATTATACATTATTTTAACTGCTTGTCCCTTGCAGCTCCATCTGGTTCACTGGAACGCCAAGGCGTACCCCACGTTCGGGGACGCAGCTGCCGCATCGGACGGCCTGGCGGTGGTTGCCATTTTTCTGGAGGTGAGCATCCGCTTGATCTTTAGGTTGGAAATAAGGAAAGCTATATTTAAAAGTGTGAGTGACTGCAGAAAGTTTTCCGAGGGGCAGGAGGGAGTGCTATGTACGCTCATTAACGCTTCCCACCGCTTGTCACCAGCCTTTTGGAACGACGGCGCAGAACAGGCACAGACTGCTCGTTATCTAAAATACAGAAATAGAGTATTTTAGCGGCGGATCTGTCGCGTTACGCCCGCGGCCGAGCCGATGCGATCTGTTTGGGAGCGCTGTGCTCTGATCTTACCTGTTCATGAAGGAATTCCCTTTTGTGAAAATAAATAAAAGTGATCCTGAACAGTATCAGGAACGTGTAACAAAGTAACAAAATGTCATATGTCTCCCCCAGAGCGGCGGCCAACACCCAGGACTCAACAGGCTCACCGATGCCCTGTACATGGTCAAGTTTAAGGTGGGTCTGCTTCCGCCATGATCAAAGCCGAACAAGCACAATATTATTATTATCATTATTATCATTATTATTATTATTATCATTATTATATTATTACTATTATTATTATTATCATTATTATCGTTATTATTATTATTTGTATGTAGATGATTTTCATTATAGTGCTTTTGCAAATCAACCTTTTCCCCTTTAGTGGAAAGTTTTCTCAGTTTCTATGGCAACAACCTATCAGTGTCTGCCTTCGTGTCACATGACAAGTTACTGTTCCCGGTGAAATTTTGCCTGATTAAAGAATTATTGCTATCATGGTTTATACGTGGTAGGAATCAGAACTGTAGGGTTTAATTGTGCTCCCCAACCACCGATAGCATAATGACATCACACCCACATAATAATTAAATGAAAACTTACATCATCCACATGTTTTTCTAGGAAAAGCTGACTTTTGAATATTTCATGGCCTTTATTTCATTTACTTTAAATGTAAATATGATTTTAAGTCTTGAAAATCGATTTCTTTTGAATAATGTACAAGAAGTGACTTATATATCTCCGTGCAGAGCAGCTCGACGTCATTTAATATGATGTCATCGACATTAATGTATTAAGTTCCCTTTAGAAAAATATCAATGTCCCTTTAAAATAATGAAGGTTATTTTTCCCCTCTTAAACCTCTGAAAGGTTTTTACTCAAAAGGGGGGCCCTGAATAGTGAATGCTTTCTTGCGGCAGTCGTATTGTACCCATTGTTTGGGGTTTTTCAGTAATCCAGGTGTATATACATCCAGAGAAAGGCAGTGGATACGCGAGCGCCGGACATTATGTCGGCTTTCTATGCATTTAATTCTATGCATTCTACATCCCAATGTAAAGAAGCTCCAATAAGCTCGTCCCTATTGGATTTCAATGCAAACTCTCAGGTTTCAGATATTCCAATGCCGGTATTGTACTCTCTCCCTAAATTAGCTCCATCATTGTTAAGGTTTTGCAATTTAACCTTTTGTGAATTCTGTGTATTTACAGGTCATAAAAATCCACAATTTTAATCCCCCCAAAAAGTCATTCAATTGTTCTTACAGGGCGTTTTTCCACTCTGTGTATGTATATGTATATATGTGTGTATGTATATATGTGTGTATGTATGTGTGTGTGTGTGTATATGTATATATATATGTGTGTGTTTGTATGTGTGTGTATGTATGTGTATGCATGTATATGTATATATATATGTGTGTGTGTATGTATATGTATATATATATGTGTGTGTGTGTGTGTATATATATGTGTGTGTGTGTGTATGTGTGTGTATGGATATGTATATATGGGTGTATGTATATGAGTGTATGTATGGATATGCATATATGTGTATAGTATGTGTGTGTATGTATGTGTGTGTATGGATATGCATATATGGGTGTATGTGTGTGTATGTAATTTATTTGGGATGGTTCAGAAGATCTCCCAAGTTTCATATAAATGATCTCCTGGAATATTAACTTCTTCTCCTTGAATGATAACGTCTCGTTCCCACTCAATCTCTGAGCTGAACGTCCCGTCAAGGTTTTCATACGAGAAATTAAAACAACGTGAAATTCCAATTCACCGCAGATCTCGCCGGTTAGAATTCAGACATCCTGTGAAGTGGAGTAACTCTGAATACCAAGGCACCCCCTGCATCCTCATGAATGACATTAATCTGTACCCCAAAAGAGTTCCGGGTTCTTAGGGAATGTTCGTGTTAGAATGTCTCTTTCCAATATTCATCCCACTTTGTAACTGCCTTACAGGGAACAAAGACACAGTTTAATAACTTTAATCCAAAGTGCCTGCTGCCTAAAAGCCTGGAATACTGGACATACCCCGGCTCATTGACCACCCCACCGCTGAACGAAAGCGTCACGTGGATCGTCCTCAAAGAGACAATCAAAGTTTCGGAGAAACAGGTACGCCGTGAAGTTATAACAGATATATAATGGTGCCTAAGGAGAAAAGGGCTGCTCTTCAGAACTTACAACCTATTTAATATCAAGGTTCAACTTTGTACCGATTTGATATTGAACAAACCCACCGTACGCGCTCACACATAGACCTGACGAAGGTTCGACTTTGTACTTCACTGATATCGAGCCCAACGCTCGTCACGTAAAGACTTTTGAAAAGGTTTAAACTTTGGACTTGATGACTATTTGATTGAATGAACAGTGGAGTAGTGAGGTCAGCGCTTTGTATGACTAGAAGGTTCCGTGGTGTGTGCGATCAGGGCTGTGTATGTACAGAGCTCGGCGGGGCTGGCTGCTTTAACGAAGGTGTGAATTTGGGAGCCTTCTTATCGGTAGGTGGGACACATTTAAGGTGCAGTCTTTGCTAAGATTTAGTCATCTAGGTGAACCGAGCTGGACTAACGTTCTCATGGGCTCCAGAAATAGGACACCAAGATAGGGAGCCACGAGCTTGTACCTTCAGACTTGATTCACAATCTTCAGAGAATGTTCCAGAATCCATAATTACGGCTCATAGCAGAGCCCCCAACTCGACAGCCTGGGTCACCCCAATTAGCCACAAAGACATCTTGGAGCTATTATTCCGGTGCAGTGAACTTGCCTCTCAACGCGTTAAACCACTTTTCCATATATTTCTAAAAGCCCGCGACTCGGTACATCACACGAAACAATGACCCATTAGCTTATTGTTTTCACAGATGGACAAGTTCCGGAAAACGTTGCTGTTTTCGGGAGAAGAAGAAGACGAACGTATCCAGATGGTCAACAATTTCCGCCCCCCGCAGCCACTCAACGGGAGGAAAGTCCAAGCATCTTTCAAGGGCTAAAGAATAGCCCCCCCCCCGTTATAAAGCTTTTAGAGACAAAATTAATTCTTTATACAGGGCTTCCAGCAACCGCATCATGCCTTACTTCTCTACGCAATAACAGACTCAGTGCTTCCCGCTGTACATATACCGGAGATTTATTATATTGTTTTAAAAGATACCGTATCTCTGTTATATATTTATTAACCCAACAGATCCTTTGTAATTGTACAGAACACAAGCAGAAGATGGTCCAGTACCGGCCAGTTAGTTAGCCCCTGGAATTCTCTTTAGCTTGAACCAGGAATGGGCCCTGGTCCGCTAAATGGTGTTCAGGCAGCCGCCCGCTGGATACACGTGGTTGCATGCTACACGCTTGCCGTGAGTCTCCGCTTGTATCCAGCCGGCGGCCACACACGGAAGGATGGGATCTGCCACGCAATAAAGGTAGAAGGGAGGCACCATGGGACACCATCTCCTTGGCCATTTGCCCCGTTTGCCCAATGGCCAGTCCAAGCCTGGCTTAGACCTTATGATATTGTGCTACAATGCTGGGGCATTATCAGTGCGCTAACCTCAAAGTAATGACCTCATAGTTCCTTAAAACAATGACATTTATGATTATACAACGTCCAGAAGATAAATGTTTAATTCCCACCTCATAAAAGGTGCCAATTATGAACCCAAATGCTGACCCTTTGCCCAGCGGTCCTTCTATGAATTATAATGGATCCAATTCCCAAAGTCACCCAAGATTCCTTTAACTTTTGTCAAGTTCCTTGCAGAGATACACTTACACAATTGGACAGTTTTGGCATCAATGACATCATAATGTTTTCTAGAAATCACGTTTGTGGATCATACTTTTTAATTGTTTTAATTATATTTCTGTCCTCTCAATCAGTGGCCTGACCTCCCCTGGAATAATTCTCCAAACAACAACGTGGCCGCCGTCCCATGTTCTACATTAATGTCATCTGATTTGGGGCCGGAAATGCTCGTTATAGGATATATTTTATGCACATTATAGAATTCCCCTGTTTCACCAGAAATCAGTAGATAGATTTTTAGACGTTTCAATGTGGAGAATTGTAGAATCTTGATTTATTGTCTTGTGTTCCAAAGCTAGAATGTCAAAGTGACCCGCTGGATTATTAGCAGACACTGTACTTAACCCTTTAGCTGTTAAAGGGGCTGGAAAGAAAGCCCACCTTGACATTGAAAATTATGATTATTCAAAAAATGATTGCAAATTTACTGAAATCATACTGATGAAAACCTGAAATGTAAGAATGTGTGGGTATGCCATGGTGCAAATAAATTATCTTTTTATATGTATTTTCATATTTTTGACATGTGTATTATTGCCATTTACCACTCTTCTTGAGGTCTGGGGTATATTCAAACAGCGGATGGTCACATATTAGGATGAAATAAGTGGATTATGGGATTTTAGAGCTTCCGGATATCATGGGGATGGGGACCTGGCATTTACCGAATTCATTAGAAGATTTATAACCAAGTAAATTGTAAACAAGTGACTTTTATGAATCGGGTTGAGTTAATAATTTACTTAGGAGAGATTTTCCCACAACAGAGAAGATGGAATACCGTAATCTGAGCAAAGGGTAGGGTTCCTATATCCATACAGAGTATAGTTACTGTAAATTAGAGTTACTGATAACAGGGACACATTGAGAAGACCTAAAAAGCCTCGGTTCCATGGATTTTTGGGGTAAAATGGAGCATTTTGTCTATAATAACAAGCTTGTTGGTTAGCAAACTGATTGCAAGCTCTTTGGGACAAATATCTGGCTATATTTAGGAATTCCACTGTATTCTATAATGCAATAAAATTAACAATGCATTATACGTTTTACAGGCTACAGGTATCATTGGTAAGAGGCGATATTGCATGGTTATTGCGCTCTGTTAATGCATAGCATTTATTGGATAAAAAATTCAGGAATTGGGACAAATCGTTTCCCCTCCTAATGGTTAATTTAAGGCAGGCTGCTCAGTTTCCTTAGCTCGGTACCCTTCCTAGATGTGAAAACAGATCTGTTCATTTAATCCAGAGTGTATATTTCACGCTATGCCGGTGAGTTTCAAATACCTAAAGCTTTCATCACTAGAGAGGTGACGGTTTGGATTACAAGGGATCTAAGTAGCGATAAAATCTGTGAGTGGTATTTAAAAATGTATCTAAATGTATCTTCTCCTAAATGACCCAGAAAGAGCCTCAAGAACAGGTGCTTATATGGAACGTTTTCTCCTGAGCAGGAAGTGGCCTGTGCAACAGAACACATCTTCCCCCATAGTAATGGAAACGATCCAAGAAATTACAGATATCACAACTTAAATTCGGTTTATATAGAAACATTTTCATGAATGTTTTTTTTTTACTGAAAACCCCCACATACCGCATTAGTTTAATGGCATTGAGGGTTTTTAAATCATGAGGTCTAGATGTCTAGATGCGCTCATATGCTTTGGGGGCTGATCTGATGAATGCCTGGAGAAGTCCTACCGCAATCTGAACGTTCAGCACTCCAGTTGTGAATGTCGGAGACGGTGGACTAAGGTTGGAGACACAGGTCAGACGTAACCCGCGTCTCTATCTGGATCTGCTGTGGGCTATGACGAGACACCATTCCTAGAGAGACATCGACTCTTTCCAATTCATTTTCCCCACCAAATGACCGTTTACAGTTGCAGCTGAACGATTTACACATCCACCCTTGGCGTGCGCAGCGTTAAATCCACCTCGCCAAGCCAGCAGTAAAAAAACATTTAGCAAACAAAGAAAACCCTGCAGAAGAGCTATTAAAGAGCTACTATGCGCTGGTTGGAACCAGCGTGCATCCTCCGTTGTCAGACCAGTCCTGACTTATCCCAGTTTTACATTCTCAGCGTAAAAAGGTTGTGAAATATGGACTAAGGTCCTAAAACGACTAACGATTCCGCGCAGGAATCACATATTATTCTTTACGTCCTCGCGATAATCACCGTTCCTTTAAACGCCCCCAATCTGTTCCGGCGGTCAAGGAGTTAATAAATAGAAAGCCGAGGATCTGTAACACAATGCCGTTTGTGGAATGGATAAATATTGCATTGTGGGTCTGCGTGACCGGCGCTCGCTTCTCCTTTCTGCGATGGAGCGGAGTCTCTTCCGAGAACCTCTTCCTATCGACGTCCTCCGCCTGTCTCTTATTTTGTCTCTTACGGATTTACAGATCATTTGGAAGGTCGGGCGGCAGACAAAATAAAGAGTGTTTTGTAAACTTTGAACGGATTTGTTTTAAAAGTCAAAATATTGGTCAATGACTAACAATGATTTAATTTTATTAGATTTCAACCCCTCTCCCCAAATTCATCTTGATATCTGAGCCTAATCTGTATTTATTCAGAAACTCTCTCTCTCTGTCTATAGTTATAAGGATTTAGCAACAAAGAGGTCTTATTATTAAATAGTATTGTTTAAAAACAAGGCTGTGGTAGATAAATGGAACAGCTTTCCAGAAGAAGAGGTAGAGGGTAATACAGTGAGGGGATTGAAACATGCTTGTGATATGCTTTTGGCTCCTGAATCTAAGACGCGACCAGCGACTGATTAAAGTTTGTACAGCACCAAAGAACGGGCGACTAGACGGGGGCCAAATGGGGCCGATCTGCCGGCAAATTCTAAGTTTCTATTGCATGCTCTGCCACCTTGTGGACAATATGGGTGCTAAAACCCAGGAAATTGAGGAATTTCTTGGAAAATTTCCTGTGAAATCAAAATTTAAAAACCCCCATATATTTTAAATTGAAAATAGTAGCTTTTAGGTATAATTAAGGGGCTTATGAAATATATACGGTAAAATATATATATATTTTTTTTAAAAGTTGACATATTTGGCCCTTTCTGCAACTCAGTAGATTTAGACTTTCATCATGGAAAGCTAACGTTTTAAGAAGAAATGTATCAATACTAGTTTTGTCTTGCGCCCAAATTAATTTCTTCCCCCAGCAGTATAGACTCTTTGGAAGTAATACATTATATGCCCACTAGGCGGCAGCACTGCATCTAGAAAACTGAGTAAAGCTGGAAATGTGATTAACAATATGGAACCTGGAGTCACTTATGGCATAGGGGATGGAAAGAGAGTCACTTATGGCATAGGGGATGGAAAGAGAGTCACTTATGGCATATGGAATAGAAAGAGAGTCACTTATGGCATAGGGGATGGAAAGAGAGTCACTTGTGGCATATGGAATGGAAAGAGAATCACTTATGGCATATGGAATGGAAAGAGAGTCATTTATGGCTATGGATGTGGAAAGAGAGTCATTTGTGGCATATAGAATGGAAAGAGAGTCCTTATGGCATAGGGGATGGAAAGAGAGTCATTTATGGCATATTGGAATGGAAAGAGAGAGTCACTTATGGCATAGGGGATGGAAAGAGAGTCACTTATGGCATATGGAATGGAAAGAGAGTCACTTATGGCATATGGAACGTCAGTGGGCAGGAGGGGAGAGCGGACAGAAGTACCCACAGTCCTCCCATGCCAGCAGACGTCACAATCGTCTGGTTTTTAACCTGCATTTTGTTGCGTTTTGGTCGAATAATAATCAGCCACCCGTCCGGCATAAACGTCTACAAATGACGTAGAATCCTTTAATCCTATAAATTAAAAAGCTTTCCTGAACAAAGCTCAGAAAGCTAAATGGGGGCAATAAAGAAAAGCAGACCGGAGCGTGGCTTGCTTGCTCAAGGTGCGTTTTATAGTCCACGGCATGGCTTCAAAGCCACTTTAGATTATTGTTTATTCTTTTCATTTGGCCTTCAGCAAAACAAACATCCTACAAACAGCCGAAATCTCTTATTCCATGCGATGAATGTGAAAAACCATATATCTTCGTGGATTAAGCTCTACGGGCTGGATTTACACCTCTCACCTTTACTGCTGTTCATCTCTGGTCCATGATGGCGGCTGGGATGTTGGTCTCCACCGGAATGACTACTATTCCCCAAAGCCGAAGGTGGATCTCCTGCTGTTGTTGCACTATAGCCCCATTCATCCAAGGAAACCTGGGACAATCCAGACAAGAGCAGGAGGATGATGGGATTTGTAGTGCCAAATCAGGAGGTGAGCCATCTCTGGCTTTGGGAGAAGATGGATGGATGGAGAAGACGGGTTATCTGAGGCGAGTAGCCACGGTGGATCAGATCTCAAGTCACAACACTATTTAATGTTGGACCAGCAAGTACAGAAGCAGAAGGGCCTTGCTCTTGTGAGCTTACAATCTATTAGAGCATTGAGAGGCAGAAGGAGAGGGAAATTTCTTATCTACCCCGTTTACTGTCACAGAGTCAACTCTGCTACGATGTCACCAGCGATGATGTAACGGGTATCTCCCCAATGACGGGGAGAGTAGCCTGACACGGCCGCCAGGCAGCTGAAACGGTGAACTTTGTCCCCAGATCTGTTTTTAATGTGAAGTCACAAGCTCTGTCTGCGCTCTTCAGGATCACGAGGACGGAGAGCATTTCAACAGCGCACACAATGGGCAAATTAAGACAATGAAACGATCATTTGTCTCCCACCTGGCGTCTAATAACAAAACAAGTAGAGACGTATTAGCGGAACGTTAATGCCGGGAACGGCGCGCTCGACGGGGGAAGACTTTATCCACGCACCATGAGCTTCCTGAGCAGGAAGTAGATGAGAAACATCAAGAAGAAGTAACATGACCACCATAAAAATCCTGATATGTGGCTCTGTTGGGGTATTTTATGCTCTACAAATGCCTTTAAACACCCCTGCCAAGTGTCTCTGTTTAAATTGGCCAGTCCCTCTTTCTCTCTTGAAGTCCCTTTTTTTCTTGGGAGCTCAAAAAATTCGCAGGGTACCCCAGGGGTCTACAGCCCTCCAAATAGAAATAACAGCAGAAAATGTGTTTTTTTTAAATGAAATTTTAATCGATTAATTAGTTCTGAAGGTATTTAGCCTTCAGTGAAGAAGAGTTATGACCTATTTGTCTTGAATGGTCTTTGGTTCACAGATAAGATGAAAGGGCAGGGCGTTTATATTTCCAAGTAAACTTCTTTTTATCTGAGTGCCAGGACTCGCCACAAAGTACACAGAAGCCATTCTACACGTTGGGCCTTGACGATGATGACAATGTATGGATCAAACAGCTGGTTATCTGGAGGGGGGGGGGAAGGAATCAGACAGATAATATCTGTTCTTGGTTATATTTTTCCCACTAAGAAAAAAAAACCTGCTAATTTAGAATTATAATAAAAAAAAAAAGAAATAAGTCAATTTTTTTACAAAAAAAGGAGAAAAAGATTTTTCTAAATTAAAAAATATAAATGAATTTATATTATAAAATCCAATTATCAGAGGTTTTTATGCCACATTAAATATAATAATAATATATATAATAATAATATATTAATATTATGAATTTAGCACCAGCTCCTATATGCTAAGGCATCAACAGCTCGGCTACTCTTAGAATGGGGTAAAAAAGGGTTTTTTTTGTAGCTGTTTCTGAAAAATGAACAGATCATTGCCCAAAACGTATTTTTTTCTCAGTGTTCTGGACTGTATTTGCTCCAGCAAAATGATTACAAGCGAAAAAAACGTATATAAAAGGGAAATTTTATTAGACAAAAATATATCTTATTATTTAACTCCCTTCCCGGTGCATTGCACGGCGCTGTACGGCGCTCTTCGTCAAAGAGTCAATAATACAGAACGGTCCAGTGCTTTATCAGTGTTTGTTTATAAAGCACCAACATACGCCACGGTGCTGTACAATTACGTACAGCAAATATCTCCGTGTTTGCGGCTTATATATGTATTTAGAGTTTTATATATAGGTTTGCTAATAAGAAAGATGCATTTATCGTGCACAGTAGTAGGATTTGTGCGTTCGAAGCACCGACGCTCCGTAAACCCCTAGAAGTGTTTGCTTAGAGTCCTCCCAGCAGGCAGAGCGGAGCCGGAATGCATTGTGCTCTGTGTTGGAGAGGAATGCAGAGCTCCAGGTCAGTGGGTGCAGGGAGGGGAGTGTCAGCAGAGGCAGGGCTGTCTGGGCTGAGGGAGGGGCGGGCCTGGGGGGGAGTCACAGTCTAATAGAAGCCGCACACAGACAGCTTACAGGTCCTGGGAGGACTGGGCAGGCTACGCAGGCCTTCGCTCTCCATCTTGGCGAAACAGCTGGACTGGGGCGTACTGGTGAGAACATGCGGACGGGGCAGTAATGGTAGAGAGGGGCCTGGGGCTGCCCCTGGGGTAGGAGAGGGGGTCAGCTGTCTATGGGGTCCTCAGTAGCGGGGGGGGCATAGGTACCCCTTTGGGGGCTCTAAATGTCCAGGTTGTTGGTTTGGGGCATTATGTCAGGGCAGGCACGTGGCGGAAGCAGCTGTCACTCTATGGAACCCAATGTATCGCCCCCCCTTTCCTCACTTCCTGACGGCGCACAATGTTTTGAAACAATGTATCATTTTATAGAACGTTCGCGCTTATTGTTCCCTGGCGACAAAATGTTTGTGTCATTTCTTTTGTTACGTTTGGAAAATAAGACATGTGAGAATGGGGCGGTCTACGGAACCACAACTCTCATGTAACTCAGCCATAGGTGTAGTATGCAGAGCCGTTACCTCTTCATGCTCGGGGTGTATTATTACATGTGACGTGTATTATTACATGTGACGTGTAATATTACATGTGATGTGGGTGACATTGTATCATGCGGAATGATGTTGGCATTCTCTGAATGATTCATCGTCCTTCCTCTTCAGATCCTCCTCGCGATAAAGGGTCAGACAATGAATATTTCTACTATGTTGTAAAGCGGGGTTTAAATGACTAATTCAGGGCGCGAAGGGTTAATTCTGCTAGGAACTGTTTTTTTTGGTATTTCCTCATCTTGTGGGACTTTACGCAGAGGTTACAGTATAAATAAAGCGCCACCTGACATAAGACACGTGGGTTTATGTACACAGCGCGGGGGGGTATTGTGGTTCCTGTTATGTGATTGGGTAATAGCGCTACCGAGGACGCGCATGCACTGAAATGTTCCGAGAGTACCCAGTACGTGGTGGGACATTATGGGGTTAAACTATGTGTGGTGACTTTATCGCCTAGTCAGCTGCCCGTGGTACTTAGCGTGGAAGCCCAAACATGACTTTATCACTCCCATCACTCCCGTGTTCCAACGGCCCTTTATCGCTCCCATCACTCCCGTGTTCCAACGGCCCTTTATCACTCCCATCACT
>VKOC01026458.1:0-13990 GCA_009364415.1 Spea multiplicata
AATGCAGTACCTGTTTCTGCATTCTAATTTCTTAAATCATGTGTATATATCTTTTCTATTCTGATTTCACCTGTGCTTAGACTATTTTAACCAATTTCTCTGTTTCATATAATATAAATGCTTTAAAATCTGCATTACACATTTCTACCCATTCACACACAAACAAATTAAATATTGTATGCATTTGAAAGGTAGAATGCTATATTTTAGCAGCACAAATGGCTATTTATGTTTTACAATCATCTCTTCTACTATATTATCTATGCAAAATATCAACATATAACATCAAATTGTACAAGTTCACTCAGACTTCACCCTTTAAAGGCTTTATGAACTAAAAAAAGTTCAGTCACTGCATTTTTAAGTAAGCAGTTTGAGATGTTACTCTTAATCATTCAATTATTTTATTCTTCCAATGCATTCTCTTTTCCAGACGCAGCATGATGCACAGCTTGGCATTGTTGTTATGAACTGGCTCTCAAAGACGAGCATTATGGGGCAGATTTATTAATTGGTTATAAATTGGAGAGATTTGTCACCAGCGAAAACGCTCATGTTAATCGCCATTGAACATTATATTCATGCTGATAAGCTGGCAACACACAAAAATGGGAGTTTGCACTCCACACACATTTTTTTTTTCATTACCTCACTTCAAACAATTTTCTATTTTCTAAATGTAATCTTATGACCCGTCAGACATTATTCTGTGTGAATTTGCAGTTGCCACTTGACCCTACATACTACCCATCTGTATCTGGATCTGTGTGATTGAAAACACACTTAAAGGATAAAACAATACATTCTGTTAACCAAAACCATAAGAAATCTCAATTACATTTTCAATGGAAATAATACAAAAAATAATGATAATAATAAAGAGTGTATAAGAGATAAATGGGATTCTTAAGATGAAATACACACATTCAGTGCATGGGACTATATTTACTTGCTCAAATGGATTACAGAAGTCATTCTACAATCTGCTGCTATCAGACAGAGAATTAATTTATTTATTTTTGAGTTTCCCCTTTACTGGCCATAGGATAACTCAGGACTCAGTGGCACTATTTGAAAATGTTAGATGGTGATTTTCATTATTCATCTCCATGAGCGGTGATCTGGTTTGGTACCTCTGTCCTGGGCTTTGTTTAAAAGCTGTCTAGTACAGTAGAATTTGATCCAAAGGGTCCATGTATAAAGTGCATATTGAGGCAAAAAGTGATTACTGTTAACCAGTACTGTTACTGTTAACCAGTTGTGACAGCACTTCAAGATTTCTGAGGGAAAAACAAGTCTTCTGGTCTGTATTGTTTAATAATGCCTGTGTTACCCTATTACTAGATATGCAATACAATGCTATAATGTAATATAATCCCCTCTAATCTCTCTTAATAACTAAAATCCTCTAATCTTCTTATTTTGTATCCCTCCTTTGCACCTTTTCTAGTTTTGCGCCCCGTACTTGAGGTTAGGTCTTTCCATTGACTTATAAAGAGGCAAGATGATATCCTCTTCCTGTGAATCAATACCATGTTTTATACACACCAATATCTTATTGGCCATTGCAACAGCTGACTGACATTGTGCACTGTGGCTAAGTCTGTCTACAGTTATTCATAAATTCTTCTCCTTAGCAGTTTTTACTCAGGGAAATACCATTTAAACCATATATAAATCTATATATAGAATGATATTAGGTCATTTTCACAAGACCTGTAGTTGCCGGATGAGATTTTGATCCCTTTTAAAATATGAGCACCACATATGCCTTACACCAGTCTATTTTCACTATACTTGAACTGAAAGAATCCCTAAAGATTAAAAGTAGTGGTCTGGCCAGAACTAGGCTTAGTTCATTAAAGTACTCTTGAGTGTATACCATCCGAACCTGGAGCAGTGTCTAGTTTAACAGAGTTTGATTACTTTAACTACTTCTTTATTTCTATCTTTACCCTCCCCATAGAACATTCTTATATCCCTCTAGTCATCCTCTCCACGAATACTGCAGACCACTCAGCATTTAGTGCAGTCCATCCCTGCTGTAGTGTCTGTAGCCGCCTGCAAAATTTGCCCAGTGCCCAAAAAAACCTAAATACCTATTTCCTACACCATTTACTCAGCCAAACATTGATCTCCCTAAGTTTCTCTGTCTCTATGATATAGCATGAAAAACTGGAAATATTACAAAGAATATTAATTTGGAGGTTCTTTTCTAATGTTTCTGATCTAGATCTGCCCTAAAATATTTTTTAAGGTCCCCCACCTGCCAATAACTTTGTCATTAATATCAATGTGTAATTGATTCGCTGGATCTTTCCTAGCCCTTCTCAGCAATCTGTCTACCCGGTCCACAACATGCTGAACCCGAGCAGCCTGGAGACAAATACTGTTCTGGCGGCAGATTACCCTATCTTTATAATTGAATCTCCTACTCCCACTACCTGTCTAGCCTTCCTAGAATTATGGTAGCCCACTGTGCTGAGTCAGCCTGCCCTAGAATTGCCTCCTCAGATCTGATCTCATCAGCTTCCACACACAAACTGGAAAACATGTTGGGGCAACTAGCTGAGAACAAGCCTCCCTAGCTCTCCGACCCCTACTACCCCATGCACAAATAACACTGCTCTCTGTTCTAGAAACCTCTTTCCTACATCTCTTAATCAGTTCTCTGTTTATTGAGAAAGCAATGTTCAAGGATACATGTGTACATGTACAAGTGTAAGAAGGTGACAAATATCATTACACAATGGATACAACGACAAAGGTATCAGTAAAAAATCAGCCATACATAGCATTACAATAACAAACCCAGTGCGTTACATACAAAACATGTAAATGTGTTCAGGTGGATTACACAGATCCCATAAGTATGATATCAGGAGGTTAATCAAGGGAGATATTGGTGTCAAGAAACAATATTAACAAAGTAACTGTAATTATCAGGGAAAAATTAAAGGTATGGCATCAGGTACAAGTCAGTATGTGAATGTATGTGAATTGTATCGGAAATCGGTAATCAAACTCCTAGAATATTCAGATATTCAGAGTAGCAAGTGCATTGGGCAAATCTGCCATACAAGGCAAACACCCAATAGGCTGATGCCCAATAACCCGCTTCTTTCCATCATCAAGGCTGCTCAGGTGGCCAATAATGTAGTATGTTGCGGCAGTGTGCAAAGGCCAAGAAAACTGTTTTGTACTTATTAAGTTGTGATTTTTGAGGAATTACTATAGGCTACAGTATGAACGATCAACCCCAGTAAGATTGTCTGACTCCATAACCTTTTTTAAATATAGTCTAACTTCTCATCCCCATCAGCAGGGAATAGAGAAGAGGAGGGTTATAAGGGGGCTTATACCTTCAGGTTTTTTTATATTATTTATTTACATATTTTAATGTAGTGGGGTAGTTGGATGCCAATTTTACGAGTAACAGACAAGTACATACAAGATAAAAATGAATTTGCATGCCCTTGCCTATAACTCACAAAATCTAAAGTCACAGGTTCTCGACAGCCCTCCCAAATAACTTGCTATTTAGTGAATGTGTAAATTGTTTTGCAAGTGCTGGTATGCAAGCACATTTAAGGAGTTGAGCCTATTCAATTGAGTTAAATCATAATGTAGCTTTTGCCATGCTTATTTGCTAGTTTCCCTTTCATAATTAAAGTTCACTCTCTCCACTGTATTAAACTGAAAACTTCCATTTAATAAGCATGAAATAGAATTCCTAAGGACGATCCTATATATAACAGCATGCATTTCCTACATACCTATTTATACAATGGTTCCAATGCACCATTTCTGAAAGTTTCTGTGCATGTTTAATGTTAGTAAATAGCAAGAGCATAACAAACTGTATAAACACATGTACGCTGCTGAAGATAGGAATTGACTTGAAGGTCTCAATTTTACAAAATAATTTATCCCTTCACTCATATCTTAATATGCCAGCTTGTGAAGAATCTGACAGAGACTTTGTCATTTTCATTTGCAATTTTTCACGTCTTAAAAATAGGTTGGCCGAAAGAAAATTGTTTTCACTTTTGCTATTGACAAAATAATTGTGCGTCGAAAAAATAGGTCAAACTCAACTTTGTAAATACCACAATGTCAGAGAAAGTATTTGGTTTTGAACATGACCTAAACTTGAAATCTAATACACTGAAAACATATTCTAAATACTAAAAAACTTACCCTAAAATACTGACAACATTTAGATTCATTTAATATTTTTATATAAAAAGCTATATGTTACATAAAGATTTCTTCATGGTTTATGAAACTATAGCAGGCTAATGATTCCAAGAAGTAAAAATGGAAATGACTCATTTGACTGTATTTAATAAATATTTATATGATTGGAGAAACAGAGAAGAGGGTGTACCTGGAGGATCTGCCCATTTGCGGAAGTCCACCGCGAGAAGCGTTTCTGCACCTCTATTCCTCTGCAAGAGATTGTGAGTGAGAGAGTGTGTGAAAGAGTATGAATGAGAGTGAATAACAACTGTCACGGAGCTGGATAGTCCTGGGACAGCACACTCTTTCCCCGGTCTCTCAGTCACTAGGCAAGCCTACTTTATTTTTCACACATATAGCTGGATATAGCCAGCAAAGCACACATTAACATAAATCAAGATATTGGAACCACCCCCTTAATCTGCCTCCCAGAGACAATAGGGTTAGTAAAGGGATAAACAATACAAGGGGTCTCAACTAAAACCAGGTCACTCCCTGGTTGCATATATAGGCATATCCTGGCTGTCTGCCAGATACAACCCCCTCAGCAAGTGATGAGATGATATACTTCTGGGGGTAGACACAGAAGTCTTTACAAAACCAGGGCCCATAGTCGGTAGGGAGGAGGCTGGCTGTCCGGCCCCTCCAGCGGCCCCAGTGATGGAGGGTTCTGTCACAACAACAATTTCTTTTCTGTATGTAAAACTCCCTCTGATGTTCAAACGAACCAAAAGTGCAAAGAACAAAATTCTTCTTGTGGTCATTGGGATGGGGGATAAAGGGCAACAAAACATCTAGAGAGTCAATGGGCTATATCTTGTGTCTTTCCCCCTCTCCTCATTTCTGCCTTTTTGTATGGAGGGGGTAGTTTTCTTAATAATAATAAAAATTCAGGCAATTCAGGCAATAACATGTAAATAAAATGACAGCTATCTACATTTTTACAAATTTATGGCAAGGCTGTGGCTGTGACAGATTCCCATGCTATCATGGCAACTAATTCAAAAAATTTGGAATATGGGCAGATTATTAATGGAATACTATAAATCTGTGGATAATGCCCCAATGTACAGAGTAAATAAGATACAATTACATTTTCTTTTTGAAACTCTCTTCTGTGATTCATATGAAGCAACCACTTGTCCTTCACACAAAATTCTACCTTCTTCTATACCAATGATGGTCCACATGCATAGTATCCTGGAAAAAAATAACTGTTTGCTGTCCCTCAAAATGGAACCTATAGTTCATTCACTCGGAACAGATTTTTGGGTATGATAAACGATAACTGGTTGACTCAAGTAGTGGAAGAGTCTACCAGTTCCAGTAGTGGAACAAGTCATTGCTGGACTTGGTGATCACAAACAGTGTAAAAATACCATCCAACATTCAATATAGATAAATGTAAAATGATACGCTTGGTTATGAAAAACAACAATTCCAATTATACTCTAAATTGTTGTGTATTTAGTAAATCCTGTATGGCAAGGCAAGCAAAATGTAGCAAGAGCATAACAAACTGTATAAAACACATGTACGCTGCTGAAGATAGGAATTGACTTGAAGGTCTCAATTTTACAAACTAATTTATCCCTTCACTCATATCTTAATATGCCAACTTGTGAAGAATCTGACAGAGACTTTTCATTTTCATTTGCAATTTTTCACGTCTTAAAAATAGGTTGGCCGAAAGAAAATTGTTTTCACTTTTGCTATTGACAAAATAATTGTGCGTCGAAACCTTTGGACATTTGGGGAAAAAAATGGTTTCACCAAATATTTCCAGCAATTACTGTTAATACTTTATTTGACTTTTGAAGTCATTTACCTGCTCATTGAAAGTATACTAGAATTTAAAAATTTGATTGATGAGTATCACAACTTATATTTGTAGAATTATATCACAATGTTTTGTGATGGTGGCAGCTCCTTGGTGTACATAGCACTGACACGTTTTATAACACATTATTATAACACAATAGATAAATAGCATAAAAATGAATAAAAGCATTTGCAATGTATGGTGAGATCAACTGGGTTAGAATATACTAAAACATGCCATTGGAAGCATGGACCTCACCCTATACATCCCTTGCCCTCCCCATTCTGTATAATATATAATATATATATATATAATATATATATATATATATATATATATAAACTTTTAGGGACATATATGACCTTCTATTCATTGGGATGGGGGGGAATAACTTGCCATAAATCATTAAGAGAGTCATGAATCCCATTAAGTGTCTCTACTTCTCCTTTATTTCAGGGTAGTTTTAAATACACATATTTAAAAACACACAGGTAATATCTACTCCCTTACCCCTAAATCCCCTGGTTAGGAGGAAAACAGGTGATATGATGTACGAAGAAGGCAGACAGTAAAATTATTAAAATGGCATTGGATCGTTTATTGACTTGAATTGTCCCTAATGACTTCATATTAATTTGTACAGAGCGGGAAATATTTAAATAGACCAATATTGTGGGATTTAAGAGAGATCTCGCTTAAACAACGGGCATATTCGTGAATAACTAAGCAGTTCACTTCCAATGCGTTGTAGTTGTGATATTATATTTTAGAATATATAGATTCTCAGCAAAAATATACTTAGCAGAGGTTTGTAAGTGTTTTTTACCAGCTGTCTAACTAAATTGAAAGCCTGTGCCCTCTTGTCAGTCTTGGAAAATCTCACAGATATTAAAATGCAAAGGTCACATAAAACAATATCAACAGAATGCAACAATAATCCACCAACTTTATTTTCTCTGCCAGAACAGCAAAAGCTTAAATAGTATTTTTCTTCCAAAAGGACCCAATTGTGTTATCTTTGCATTTATAATTCTTTAAGTAAATAGTACCTACAAATATATGGTATATAATATATATATATTTAAAAATATAGTAACATATAATGCAATTAAAGGGAGATGTATGTAGGGATTGCTTTCTAAAAACAGAATGCTGTTTTGGATTTTTAAGCTTTCCTGCTCCTCTTTCAACTGAAACCTGGCAACACACATGATTAATGTCACTTTGCATAGTGCATACAATATGCTAAAAAATTATTAACTGTGCCTTTGATAGCCACCTATTCCTGGAATAATATGGATCAGGGGATGTCAGCGCACATACAACAGCAAATGCTTGTAAATGAGATTTCTAATAGTAGAAGGTTATATTAAAAAAAAACATACCATGCATTCCAATATAGTTTTTAAGATGCACTAAAGAAAGTTGCACTAGTACACATTGTAAACTATACTGGAGTTCTCATATATATTTCTTCCATGCTATTATCTAGATTATATTTGCTAGACCAGCAACACCATTATTATGTGCCTGCTCCTGGATAATCATTGCTTATTAAGACACATTCAGTGTGGACCACCACAAACGTCTAAACCACAAAACCACTGACTTAAATATAAATCATTAGAATATTATTTCTGGTATTTTACTAAAAATAAGAATTAAATTATTCAGATGCTTAAACATTTATGTTCATTTATCATTAATTTAGACAGAGTATCCTAATTTCTAAATATTTAAGATCATCACTGATTCACTTAGAGTAAGATTAATATAACCTTTTGTTTATAATACTTTTGTACATATATTACCTTGCAGAATCAATTTAAGATCAAATTCATAGTGTAACTGAGCTCTATATATTTTGTTAGTGCTTTTGCTACGCTACTAAAGGCTTTTTTTATTTTTGCTTTGGTCCCTGTGAGTGTCCTTTCATCTTGTTGTAGGTGGAGCACCATGTCATTCATATTGAAACTGTTCCGACCTATCTTTCATCCACGCTGGCATTACTTTTAGCTCTATGGTAGCTTACATTTTTCTTTATTTTATATTTCCTTTTTTAATTTCCACTTGCATTACTTTACTTTGAAAATGGTTTATATTTTTGAATAAAAACATTTAATGATTTATTTTTTATATAAACAAAGAAAAAAAATACAGCAATGGATTAAACCATATTATGCCTTTCCTTTGTATCATACCTTGTTTTTGTGTGCATCTGTGTGTGTTTTTGTATATGTAGATGTATGTGTGTGTATTCACTCCAATAACTAATAAATACCTGCACTGATTTGCATACAGTAAAATGCATTGGCGTCCACTTAAAATTAATTTTAGTATGTATTTAACATAAAAATAGGGCTGGAATGGAACTATATTTGCCATAATGCTTTTTTTTTCTTAACAGTCCAAACAGTGATATTTTTTTAAGTCTGACTTTGCTGATGACCTTTCTCTACTGTTTTTCATTCTTATGAAATATTTACACCTTTATATCTTCCTATCTTGCTTAGTACCATCTCATTGCACACTTTTCAGTGCTCAACATTTTACACACACATCAAACCGGATTAGACAGGTCATTTTCCATTTAGCTATAGAAATAAACAATTAATTGCATTACCTTAAAATTCTCTTATAAATATGGCCTTTGTGAAGCACGCAACATATCCCGGCGCACAATACTAAAGCGGCACCCACCACCTTCCATGCTCACGGCACAAAGGACACAGAAGAAGAGCCAAGGTGTCAGGACTGGGTCTATACGGACGACCATAACGACCCAGTGCACCCACAGATGGAGTTCAGGAGGTATTGAGCAGTAGTGGAGTTGGACAGGGCCTGGTGCAGGGCGACCACACTCACCCGGGTGTTGAGCACCAAGGGTTGTGCAGCCACATACCAGAGCCCTGACATAGCAGCAGATGATGTCCAGAACAGAGCAGAACGAAACTTGGCTGGATGTGGAAATCCGAGCTAAACTTAGATCTGACAAAACAAACAGAACTTGGAGATATCCTGCAGGCACAATGAAACAGGCATGAGACATCACACAGGACTCGTGCGGGATGCTGCAGGCTGGGAGTGTGGAAGCTAAGCAGAGTATAAATAGAAACGTAGCAAGCAAGGACAGCTCAAGGAACAAGGAGGACAGAGCAAGGAACAGGGAGACCGAGCAAGGAACATAACCATACAAGACATACATGATACAGGGCACAACAAAGGACAGGGAACAGGGCAAGGAACACAGGGGAAGGAGTGAGGAGCCGGAATCCTCGGATGCTTCTCCTTTAAGCAAGGATAGGACATATTAACTGGGACATGGGGAGAGGAGAGAGGAACCAGAATCCTCAGATGATACAGGGAAGAAGGGCAAAGGTACATAAGAGACAGACGCACATGGATACAGGAACTAGCCTAGGACTAAACGATAACAATTGGAGATTCCGTCACATCTTATGGCCATAGTATGCTTAGCCCACCACTACGCCAAAGTACTCCAATGACGGTGGGTCCTAACGCTAATCCCTGCTGACAGTGGTACGAAACAAACAAAACATGAAATCCGAACACATAGCACTGAAACATACCTTTAGACTGCAGACTGAGACAAACAGAACACACGGGAGGGGCACACCTTATAAAGGAAACAGAGCTGAAGCAAAGAGCTGAAGCAGAAGCAAGGAATGGGAGATCAGAACAAAGCAAAAGGAAATCCAGGAATGGATCGAAGCAAAACATGGGAACTGAGGCAAGGCAGGGAAAAACAGAGATATGCAGCTCCGCAGCCTGGATTGACCCTGACACAAGGGAAAGAACGAAGAGGAGGAGGAAAATGAGCTGTAGTGACAAAAGTGAGGAAAGGTAGGAAAACATTCAGTGAGAGTGGATTAGTAAATGTGGATTAGCAAGGCGGAGCTTCAAAAATTACCCAAAGCACACAGCGAAAAGGCAGAGAGCTTACAGCTATCTCAGCCCAGAGACACACTGGGGCCTACATGAGGCAGAGGAGTAGGAACCTCTAGACAGGATGGACACGAGCCCGGGAAGAAACTCTTGGAGCTGCAGAACAGGCAAAGTCAGGAACCAGATGCGTGGTCACAGAACAAGCCTCAGTCAGTAATGGGTTAAGAAGTCATGGTGACAGAGATGTAGTCATAGCACAAGCCGAGGTCAGTAATGGGTTAACAGGTCCAGGAGACAGAGAGGTAGTGGTAGCACATGCCGAGTCAGTAATCGGTTAACAGGTCCAGGAGACAGAGATGTAGTTGTAGGACAAGCCAAGGTCAGTAACAGGTTAACAGATCCAGGTACAGGAGAGAGGGACTGGTGCAAGACTCAGGGTAGGGAAGGAGCAGCAGGATAAACATACTTAACTGCAGAGGCAAGCTCTAAAGACAACTGAGCACCCAGCTAGATGTGTCAGACACTTAAATAGTGTCCCAGGGACATCCTGTCATGGGGTGGCACTATTGTCTGTTCTTGCCTTGGGCACAAAAAGAGCTGGCTATGGCTTTGTCCCTCTCACTCAGCGGCTTCTTTAAAGTCAGAGCACCGGATGTCACTGACACATTTAGTGTAATACTGTTTGGGGGGCAAATACATCACTAATGACCTGTTTGGGCCTACAATGACAAGCTGTTTGTGGACAAAGATGTCACTCTGAGAAGTGTGGGACATGTTACACGGTGACGTTGAGGGTCTCAAAAAGGTAGCATAGTAAATGGGTGTGGTTAGAGGGGTTATGTTTGTTAGGGGAGAGGGGTTAGCAATATTTCCACATTCACCTTCGTGACAAATGCTTTTTTAAGTTTTCTGCTGTCATTTTCTTTTTTCTCATTTCCTGAACCCACAGAAGTTATATATAAGACAAGAAGGGCCTTCTTTAGATGTCATTTCACATTTTGATTGTATCATATAATTTACTATAAAAAAGTCTAAAATATGGTGAAAAAGTTAAACTTAATGATTTTTACTTGAAAAATATTTTACCCATCTAAAAAAATAATGACAAAAAGCTGCTAAATAGATTTGTAGTTTGGAACTGTTTTTTTTCTTTTTTCACATTATGGGGCAATAAGTACAGGTAGCGTTTTGCTATTTCAAAACCATTTTTTCCAAATCTGGTAATTCCACCTCCAAGTGCTATTTGGAACATATTTGAAGCCGATGCAATTTACCCATCAAACTGTCATGAACGGGGTCTATACAGACAACTGTAATGACACAGAGCACCCAAAGATGGTGTTCAGGAGTTATTGCGCAGTAGCGGAGTTAGACAGGGCCTGTGCAGGGCGACTGCACTCTCCCAGGTGATGAGCACTTAGGGTTTTGTGGCCACATATCAGGGCTCTGACATAGCAGGGGATGTTGTCCAGTTCAAAACAAAACTTGGTGATATCCTGCAGGCACCCTGGAGGAGGCATGAGACATAGCTCTACAGAGAAATGAGCAGGATGCTGTAGGCTGTGAGTAGGGAAGCTAAGCAGAGAAACAGCAGAAACATAGCAAGAAAGGGGGACAGAGCAAGGAACATAGCCAGACAAGACATACATGGTACAAAGGACAGGGAACAAGGCAATTCATGTTAATTATTTATATTAATTTATGTTATTTATTGGTTTTCCATGTGTTGGTCATTGTCCTGTTAACACACCAATTTTTCAGTTTTAGGTCTGCGTTAGGATTAAGATTTTAAGTATACTTTACAGAATGAATGAAAACATGAGTTAAAAAAAAGAATTAATGAACATAAGTATTTATTGTATTTAATATGTTGCATGTTTTTGAGTTTCAATAAGATTTATTTGTTTGAGATTTCAAATTAAACAGTAGACACATACTCACTAATCTTAATAAAAATTCTACTAAAGTGTATAAAACACATCATAGGAATCTCTTAGAGGGAAAACCATAACAAAAATAAAATAAATATGTAAATATAATACAATATCCACTGAGCATATATATTGCATCAGACAATTGTTAACAGCTGTTTTGGAAGACAATTGTTAACAGCTGTTTTTTTTAATTATGTTATCCCAATTTTGTTTCAAGTGTTTGTGAATAAACATTCTAAACATGTCAATAATAACTATATTTCTATAAAGAAAGCATTAATGAGAAGTGGAAACCAACGTGACAGATTCAGAATAGCCTTTAGCAATGTGGTGTCTGAGTCTCTTAATGCCATCTGCTATATCATCACTGGTTAAGGATGAAGAGATCAGTCTGAAACGCAAAACACAGTAAATACAGTCTGTACAGAATAGTTTCACTTATTTATTAACAAAGCACTTTACATATTACATTATTTGCATATTATACATTATTAATATTTATTAAGCTTGTGAGTGTCACAGATAGCAAGAGAACTGGGGACAATTTAACTCCACAGCATAACAAATTCAGCCAGTAAAATCAGGATAATTCCACAAAAGGTTTTAGTAAACATGTTAGTGGTTAGAAAAAATGTGAACTAGACCAAGCTTATGTTTATGGTACATCATCCTATTTTGTTCTCAACAATATCTTACTTGGTGGAAATATCATATTGTATAAAGCTTCTATAAAGATTTATTTTGTCAAATAACTTTCAATAATATATTTATTTTATCCCAAAGATAATTAATGTCACAAAAATGCCATGGTCTATATAACTTAAGTTGCCCCAAAATGTGTTTCACTAAATCTTGCCGTTAATAAATAATTTATTTCTTCTACATATAGTTGCAAATGTTGCTATACTATATATTGGAGGATCTGGGCAGAGGACCAGATCACCAGAAGCGCCTCCATTTGGGTGAAAGGTTGTGCCAGGTAATGTCTACAGAGATATTGACAAAGACAGAAGATAAGAGACGAATAAAAAGAAGATGGAGAAGCGTAAGTGTAAGTGGTCAGCAGAGAAGATAGGGAGAGTGGGAGAGTGAATGTGGGCACCAGCCAACAAATCTAATTCCCAAATTAAAAATGCACCCCCCCTAATTTTCATCTGAACCAAATGGGCAGGTAACATAATTCGCTGTCCCAAAACGAATGTGCAATTAGGCAAAAAATAATTCAGACTAATATTTTGGTCTGTATCCCTCAGGACATGTGGCCTTCAGTATTGTATTTAGTGCCCTACGTGAGATCTAACCACTTTCTAGGTTAAAAAAAGTGGATGCCTGACCCATCCATATACCAGTAGAACAGTAGATGTCAGCTGCCACCATCATGGTTATGGTTGTGTCACTGCATGTAGACTTGCTTCATCAATAAAAAATAACGTATTTTTGGTTTTTCATATTTATCACAAAATACGTAATGAACCAAAAAGTAAACAAGCAGTAACATCACACATATGAAGAGTGCCAAAATGAATTGTTGATCCAGACATTAAGTCCAAATATTTTAGTTAATTAGGAATTCCATTAATTATGAGTATTGGCCTAAAGGGGATATACACGTAGGGCCAGCATGACTGGGCTGGCTGTAAATTACTCAATGTATCTCTTTCTGTGTGTTAGCCCAATGGCGAGCCTCTGTTATGCTAATGTTTGCTGTTACCCTTCCCAAGGAGTATTTATTTCTATCCAGAGGGAATTCTCCCTCACTTTTGAGAATTCATATGGAGTGAAGTTAGCGCCCTGTCCCCTTATTTTGTTATGTTTTTGGTATGACAGGGGGTCTGGCATCAGTGCGGGAGTTGGCCATCTGAGGTATGGCAACTTGGGTGGTATTAGCCAGACGGCTACATGCACGAATCCCCATGGAGTGGCCCCTGGGGAGGTTGTATCAGTTTTGCTACTGTGCAGGGAGGATACCGGTAAGTGCTGTTAACATTATTTACGCCTGCATCAGCATTCCCACTGGATCCGGTGCTAGTAAGCTAGGATGTTCATTTGTTAGAGCCTGTCCTGGTGTGTGTGTGTGTGTTTTAGG
>VKOC01026461.1:0-16453 GCA_009364415.1 Spea multiplicata
CTCTGCCCCGTCTCACTCCCCCCCCCCGTGCCCCTTCTCACTATCTATCCCCTCTCCCTATCCTTACTTACCTTGTTGCTGGAGTCCTGCAGACGGAGGTGTCCGTCTTCCCGCTCTGCCGCGGTGCGCGCTTCACAGCTGAGCACCAGAATAATTCCGGCGCTCAGCATGAAACGCTGCCACCGCGACGGAGTCACGGAGAGTAAGGGGCGCCGAGCGGTTGCTGAAAACTTCACGAGTGACCGCTCGGCACCCCTGCCAGGGACTTAAATTACACTGTTTTTTTTGTTTTAACTTTATTTAACATCCTCCGTGTTAAATAAAGTTTAAATAAAACTTTATTTAACATGGAGGATGTTAATTAAAGTTAAAAAAAACGAACAAAAAACCCCCGGTGTTTTAATTTAAGTCCCGGGCAGGCGCACCTGTTGCCATGGCGCCCTGTGCGGCCGCATAGGTCGCACACCCCTTAGGCCGGCCCTGGACATAAGTGCCACTAAATAAACGGGTTACACACCACTATGGTCAGGTTTGCTGTTCACTAAGGTGAATTCTGCAATACGGGTATACCGAGGGATGCAAAATCAAATTATCACAAGGAAAGATGTACAATATTTCCAGCAATTGTGTAAAATATGAATGTTTTCAGCACATTGACTACTTTATTAAACCATTAATGTTTGCCATTATTGTTTTTAGTATATGAGGATATATGCAGTTGTACAAACTGGTTACTGAGCACATCTCTAGGAACAAGTAACTTGGCCAGAAAGCGTTGGGATATGTATAAAATGTAGGTTAACATAGGTTAATGTAGGTTAACGATAGGGCAGACACACTATTTACCCCAGGGCCTCTGTTGGTAACCCCTTCCCCAAATTGATGCTGTTTTATTTATATGGTTGCCTGCCCTCATCGGCAGGAGCACAGTTCTTGCTGTGCTGGGTGATACAAGGGCACATAGAGAGGTCCACGTGGTGCAAAGGCTTATTGTCCTGAAGCAGGGTTTTTTCAGAGGCACAAACAGTCTCCTTGTGTGGTCATTTGTTACATATTCATCTGATCTTGATCTTCCCCTGATCTTTTAAAACTGCTGTTATCACCATAGTAACTAATGGCATGATGTTGAATTGGAGCTGTATCTCAAGTTGACTGTTTGACTCAGTTTAACTTTCTGAGACTAGATAAGTTGACATGCTTTTCGTGGCAGATCGCTACGAAATGGCAGTTGATTAAAATCAGCTCTAACCGTGGTCAACTTGACTGTCAAAAAATCAGCAAACTCAATACTTAAATGTCATATGTGTGATGTTTGACTATAGTCACTGACTAGGGCTTGTTAGCCACTAGAAACAAGACTCCCTCTTCAACAGTTTTCTTAGTGGCTGCTAGTACTCTGTTAAGGCCTCCTTCTCTGTTAAGACAACTTCTCAGTTTATACATATTTCATATTAGACCCCCCTAATTTCTCTGAAAGTCTGTACATAGTTTGGTTAACTTCTTGGGCAACTACTGAAGAAGGATTCCATAACCAGACGTGGCACCTGGGATTTTGGAAAAGGCTTTGAAGGTGGTGGAAGGTATCATAATTTGCTTTATATTTTGAATCCACAGCCACATCTGATCTTTGAGTGCCTGTTTTTCCCTAAATCTTAAATCCACAACTAAAGAACAATTTCCTAATTAGGACACAATGCCTTAACTGGCAAGCAAAGCAACAACAGATTACTTAATATGCCAGTTTAAAACTGATGTCTTTCACGTCCATGTGTCTGCATAACCAAAACCAACTGTTACTAATAAAAACAGCTTAAAAACATAGTAGCTAACTAGAAGAAACCTGGGCCCTTTTTTAATAGGGGCTCTCCACAATACAGTATTCCATCTCTTTCGGTATCCTTCTATACTGAATAGTGAATGAACCCCTGATGTTCATAATTGGTATTATATTATAAACCAGTAGCAATCATTTAGTAGCAGAGGAGCTACATTGAGGTCCTGCTCCACCTGTTTCCATTCCATACTTATGCAGAATTTAGGGAAAGGCACAGTCCCAGGCTAAAGGAGTACAAGTCACCAGAGGTAGTTGTTCGGACTATCTAGCTCCGTGACAACCAGTAGAAGAGGTGCACGATACACAAATAAGGAACACAACTGCAGCTACACCTCACGTGTCTTCTATTGCTCCTCCATCACAATAGGATTTTAAGGATAATTCAACAGATTTTAATAAACTATCTGTCAGGCTAGTAATTCTATATAACCAAGGTCTTAATGTAAGTAATATCTTGCTAAACAGGGAGGATTTACCTCAATAACATCATTTTACCTATGCTTTCTCAAACCAGAATGAGATAACTCAAAAACCAGGAGCAAAAAGCATTGCAACAATGCATAAACTCTAAGTAACACATCAGATAGATTTATTATTTTTATATTTTTTCATTGTGTGCTGTGGATGAATTATGTTTAATTATGTTTATGTTCATTAACACGTGTTCTAGAAAAGGTTTATGAATGAAAAATATTGCTAGTTTGACTGCTTTAGTAAACATTAGTGTATGGTCTACCAGTGTATTGAAAAAAGCCTACAAAAAAGCAGTAATAAGCACCAAGAAGTCTGTAAACGCTGTAGTATTTTTTAATTTGTAACCCCACTGGCCATGTTTAAGCACTAGGTCGTAAAAGATAAGTGAATAACCATATTTGTAGAAGCACTCCAGCTCAGTAATACTTTGGGAATTTGAAAAGACTTGTTGCTGAACTATGATTTATTTGGTGAGCAAAACTTTGACACAACAGCTGGACCTGACCAGACGTGGATACGGTAAAATGTGATTGGTAAAGACTGTAATAATGTAAATGCACATTCCATATATGTTTTACACTAGAAAAAAATATAAGTATATTAATCAGAGATGATTTCTTCTCCCGTAATAGCATATATTCCAATCCTTATTCCAATCCTGGTTACAAACCAAGCTGGCAATCCATGTTCTCACTCCTTCACAGTGCCTAGGCTTATAGTATAGGTTATACACTGGAGTAAGGGCTAGAAAAATGAGCTAAAGGATACATAAAATTCATTAATTTTCATTATGAGGTATTTGTAAAAATAAAAAAGGGGAGGGGGCTGTGGTTTACAACTAGCCTTTTACATTGGTTGCTATGGTAATAAGGACACTTTTTAACCCGCCGGGACCAAGGGTTTTTTCCTATCATACATTTTTCAGGACAAGCAAGGCCTTCTTTCAAAACATTAATTATTAGCGCTAATATGTAAATAAATAAATAAATCATATAATAAAATAGATTTATTTTACATTGTAGGTGCCACTGTTGTTTGCTTTGCTTTTTTTCTTCCTTTTTTTGGATTTGGATATTCTATCCAAATGCCATGTGGATAGAGATCACCTTGGGGAAGTTTTTATACCTTGTGGATATATATCTTGCTGTAATTTTCTTTTTGGTTTTAAGCAAAATATTTTTTTATTAGATTTCTATGAATATTTTAAATAGTTTTCCCTATATATACCAATCACACTGTGACAAGCAAGAAGGGCTCCATAGCAATCAGTCAGTCACTAATCAGAGATCCCAGCATAGCCTGGCCCCTTCCAATGGGTGTCAGAATTTAAATGGTAACAGTGAAAGCACAGAGCACCGTTACACTGGTTTTAACAGCAATGTTGGCTTCTACTGAAAGGTGAAGAATAGCTGGGCGTACTGGTATGTCTTAAGGGCCATGTTGACCCTGTTTTTGTGGATGTAACCATAAGTTCAAGGTTTATCTTTCCAAATAAGACCCCAAAATATACACTAAAACATTAGACCACATCAGGAATCTCCGCACGAGGAAAAGCTTTTAACTATGCAGTGATGAAAAATAATTCTTAAAAGAAGGTCTGAGCATTTTGCACGTTTTGTTCCTATGTGTATTTGTTTCTCCCATATTCCAAAGATATCTTCATTTACCAAGGTTCTGGTTTCGCACTGACTCATAGGATAAAAATCCCCAGTTTGTAGCCAGTGTTGCAGAGGTTGAGAACAGAAACAAAAAAAAGGCAGAAACAAAAAAAAAGAACCAACCTCCTTTTATGGAAATCGTAGCCGTTTTAGAGATAAACCTCCTACTCATGTCTGTTTAAATCAGCCACCACCAGCAAAGGGACCCCATCTGTATTCATTAAAATACGCTGTTTACTTCTCTGTACTTTTAAAGACATTTAGAGTGAGTTACTCTCTGTGTGTAATCCCTCACGGCTTCCAAGTTTTACAACAACGATCAGGCAAAAGTTAAACAGACATCCATAT
Source organism: Spea multiplicata (assembly GCA_009364415.1). NCBI lineage: Eukaryota > Metazoa > Chordata > Amphibia > Anura > Pelobatidae > Spea > Spea multiplicata. Next base: position 4,315 of record VKOC01026461.1, read on the forward strand.
GAATCACTGTAAGGAAAAGAAAGAAAGGCAACTGGGGGGGGATTCAGAAAGATGTTACTGGTTTGAAAACCACAAAACTGCAATAGTTTTTTGAGTATAAATTATTTGCCAGAAAGATTTTCAGGAATTGACCGTCATACCACGCATCAGTTGCAACAACTATTTCCATCTATGTAATTAAGATATGTGTTTGTAATCTAAAATCAGCATTAGAAGTACACAAGGAACATGATCTTTATTCTGTAGCGTAGTACAAAAAAACATTACTCTAGTGCAGGAGTTGTCTAACATGACAGCCTAATATCCAGAGGTTACCTATTACCAGGACACAGTAGGTAAAAACCTAAGCCATAATATGACCACTGACAGGTGAAGTGAATAACACTGATAATCTTGTTATCATGGCACCTGGCAGTGGGGCCAAATTGTGATGGCTAGACAACTGAGTCAGAGCATCTCCAAAACTGCAGCTCTTGTGTGGTGCTCCCGGTCTGAAGTGGTCAACGCCTATCAAAAGTGGTCCAAGCGGTGAACCGACAAAAGGGTCTTGGGAAGCCAAGGCTCATTGATGCATGTGGAGGATGAAGGCCGGCCCGTGTGGTCAAACAGATATGCTACTGTAACTCAAAATGCCGAAAAACTTAGAGCTGGTTCTGATAGAAAGGTGTCAGAACACACAGTGCATCAAAGTTTATTGCGAATAGGGCTATTTAGCCACAGACCAGTCAGGGTGCCCATGCTGGCCCCAGTCTACTGCCAAAAGCGCCTACAATGGGCACGTAAGCATAAGAACTGTACCATGGAGCAATGAAAGAAGGTGGCCTGGCCTGAATCATATTTTCTTTTACATGGCGTAGATGGCCAGGAGCGTGTGCGTCACTTAACCTGGAGAACACATGGCACCAGGATGCATCCATGGTGGGCCCCACCTCGCAACTTACATGACTTAAAGGATCTGCTGCTAACGTCTTGGTGCTAGATACCACAGCACACCTTCAGAGGTCTAGTGGATCCATGCCTTGATGGGTCAGCCATTTTGGCAAAAAAAAGGGGGACCTACATAATATTAGGCAGGTGGTCATAATGTTATGGCTGAATATATTTTTCAGTGATCTGATTCTTTTCTTTATTTTTCTGTGGGGTCATGCAGCATAAACCTTCAACTCAGTTTAAGCAAGCATGGGATAGGCATAAGGTATGTTCTTCAAATACTGGTTAACTCTGAAAGGAAGAATTAGAATGTCCATTTAAAGTACTGGCTTTTTATTTTGTCATTATATTGGGAATTAGGCACTCTTGCAATGCAAATATGAACAAATATCTTACAAAAGAGTATAATACAAAAGCGTACAGAAGACATTAAAGGGTGGGAAGGAGGAGTCAACTTTGGCCTTCCGGCTTTGTCCTCTTGCCAGGCTTTTTCATTTATCTAGTTAACATTGTGCATTACTGAGCAATATGCTGAGTTACTGTGAAATTATGGTCTCTTGGGGACTGCAGTTTTACACCATTGGTGTATGAGATTATCTATACTATAAAATGTAAGTACTGTACAAAAGTGCACTAAGGGTGGTTGGCAGGTAAGTCATCACAATAGAAAGAGCAGAAAAGGGACTTTTAATTTTTAGTATCACACTGTATTCTTTCTTTAACTACAGTGATTTTTTTTTATAGTACAGATTAACAGCTTATGTGGTTCAAAGATTCTTTAATAATGCGCTTCAATGACTGTAGAGCTGAAGAGAACTACAAAGCATCATTTAAGACAGCTTTGTGCAATTATGACATCAGTGCACAAAGCAGGCCAATTTATCAAAATAGCATTACCACGAACTTGGCCTTTTCTACAAAGAGCTTGATCCAGGGATATGTACAGTTCACGGCCTATTTGTGTCCAAGTTAAAAGCATATCCACAATGATATATGAGGTTCTTAAAATTCACAGTTCTACAAAGCCCACCCCAATGCCTTTTTATTCATATAAAAAGAAAATCAGAAGCCAAAACATTGTTGGAGAAAAAAAAATGTTTGCCAAGCAACAATGTTTTTGTCAGTAAAGCATTATAAATGTTAACTGTTACCATGTCACCTGGCGATTATTGAAGTGAATGATCAGTGTCTTATTAATAAAGATTAATTTGATTGTCCTATTTTTATAGGGGCAAGAGCAGGGCTTTTTCCTTATCAGTATGTTTTTAATGTGATTGTTAATTTGGATATTGTCGGTTTTAATGTGATTGTTAACGTTGTGTTCTTCCTCATTGTAATAGCACTTCTGAATCTGCTGGTGTTCTATAAATAACATGTAATAATAAAACTAATTGTCCATCCTTATTTTAGAATATCAAACATGTGTTGATGACAAACTTAAGCCGACCCAAATCAATAAATGAAATGCTTATTACAAATCCTAATTCTAGCTCAGTCCAAAAACCATTGGTATTAACCAATGTGTGATCAAAATTCACAACTCAAAGCTAAACTCTACACAATACGGTAAAGACAAGACCATGTCCTAGCCCAAAACATATGAGTTTAACTCCAGTTAAAGTGCATAAAAAGACAATTAGTCTCAAAACCTTTCGTAGAAGTTTTCTCTACTAAAACACCTTTTTTTTTTTACCAACTTGTGATAAAAGGTTTATTTTGAAAACCAGCTTGGCTAATCAAAAAGGTATTTTATTGACTTGGATATAGATCATAGCATTTTAATGGCACACATCAAGATGGCTGTTAACCAACCAAAAACACGATGCATTTTATGAAAGTAATTATATCTTTTTTTCAAAGTATAACCTTTCTTTAAATGATTGATGACCTTTACAGAGACATTCCTTCAGACACATGTAAATGCATACAGTTTTAGGCTTCAAAGATCAAAACAGGTACAAGAAATAATGCACACATGTCGTTTCATGCTTTCTTAGCTTCTTCATAGTGTTAACTGGAAATTAGCTACAGACATTTTGAACAGTGAATCACAGCACAATATATATCACGCTGAGAGCAGATACAGTATAATACATGATATAGCTATGAGGAATACCTACACATAGAACACTACTATACCCAATCTATTTATGACCACCAAAGAAGTACAATGATCACAAGTAGGCTATGAAGATTCTTTCAGAGCAATTTCATGTTCTTTATAATATTTGAATTGTTAAAATTGATGAATTTATAATTTGAAAATTACTGTTCGGAACTCATTTTTCAGTGCTGATATTTTTAATCTATATCTTAAGCTTTATATTTTATTTATGATAGAATTTTTAAAATTAAGAAGGAGAAATAACCATGCAGATCCTGTGAAGATGATGTTAAGATGGCGTCTCACATAGTATATACATAGGATGAGTTTTTAATATATACTACAGCTATTGCTTGTGTTTATGCATAATCACTTTTATTACTTAGGTGTTTTTTGTGTAAACAACTGTTAAAAAAGTAAACTTGGCAAAAGTAATCCTTAGAATTTCTTTGTGAAACCCAAACAAATAAACACCCTATATAGTGTAATATAAATAAAATGCATAGCTTATGCCTATAGTCTGCCTATTGCTGCATGTCTCGTTACTTATTGATGCAAGCAGTCTGCTTACCCAGGGTCAGTGTTACTGTACCTTTAACAACTTAGTATGCTGTTTTTTTTATACAATAAGTCAGCCGATGGACACATCAAAATATAAGGTATTAATATTTACATATTGTGCTTAAAAGTTATACATTCCGCTGACTATTGTTTAGTTTAATTATGCAGCCAAGCAGCACAAAGTTGTTCCCAAATAAACATTTCATTGGATTGGGTACAATCATTCTAATTATGAAACCTCAAAACGATTTGGCTGTGTTAAAAATATTTGTATATTCTATGCAGTTATCCTAAATCAATCACCACCACTTTTTTTATGATTAGAATTAAATGTGCTAAACTAGAACAAAGAATGTTGGGGGGATAGAGGTTATGCTGGGGCTAATTATTTCAATCATCCAACGATGGCAGTTTCCAAGATCTCCCCACCAAAAGGCTATTAACAAAACTGCCCTGTAACATGAGGTGCATAAATATACATCAACCATCTAACGATGACTCTATGTAACTCTGTTTCCTAAAACGTTTTATTTATAAAACATGAGACATTTATTTTCAAGACTACAAACATAACTTCTACAACACACCAAGTAGTATTGAATACCAACCAGTTAATCAATAATAATCAAAGTCACTATTAACTTGTCAATTTGTGACTTTTCTTTCCAAGATATTAAATGTTATTCTGAATTGCCGAATATATATGACCGTTTTGGTCGCTGTCTATTTTGAAGAAGCCTGACATACCTGAAGCTGATACATACATGTACATATCATCACTGAACATACTTATATACTGATCTTTATATACGCACACATCAACCTTGTATGTACACTTATATACGCCGTGCATACTACCTAACCTCCCATTTTTTACCCCGCCAGATTTTCAGCCACTTATTTCAATGGGGGCACTTTTCTGCTTCAAGCAGCCAATCAGTGCCATGAAGAGTTGAATCATGGAGGAGGAAAGCTGCTGCTGCTGCAGGGTAGCCTATTCTGTGTCAGCTTTATTTTTATTATATTTTCCTTTTTGTAATTCATATTATAGTATTCACAGTGTTTTAATAAGCATTCTTCTTTAGAGGGGTGTCAGGTACATTACACTGTCCCTTTAACTTGGAAGAATCTGTATAGATAATGCATGCTGCATGTTCTAAAAAGTATAAAAAATACTGTGAAACATGACATCTCGCCCCGTGTTCACATAAAGCTAGGGTCCAAATCCAATAACTGTCCAAAGGTACTGTCAACCAGAATCCAAGGGCAATGAGCCTTATTTCCAAAGGTAACAACTTGTTTCCCTTAACATTTTGACTAAAGCCATCATCTAATCCAGCACCCAGAAACATCTATCACTTGTGCTACTACATTTAAAAAAATAAATAAATAAATTAAATGTTCAGTTTAGTTTTTGAGATTCTAGCTCAGTTTCTTGCAAAATGCCCCATAGTGGAGAATCTGTCCATACAAAATAAAATATTAATGATAATTTTCATATTATTTCCTACAATAAAAGGAAATAGAATATGAGTGCTAAATGGTGTAACTGACATAATAAATAAATAAATAGATTTGTGGATAATATATGGAATGTAACAGAAGGTATTCGTTGAAACAAATCATGATTTTCCATTGGGCACAAAGCTAACCACCCTTCCTCACTATTTCCTGATTTCAGCAACAATGTAAAAACAAGACTATACAATTGAGAAGATAAAAAGCTAAGCGTGAGTCAGTAAAAGTGCAGGTTCCTGCCGCTTACATGTTACATTATGTATCATATATGTGTAATATAAGGAACAAAAAATCGTCTAAATTGTAAGGCTTATTCTCACCACCCATAAAATACTGCATATGAGGCAGACACATAAAAACATACTGATAAACCTGATTGTCCATCTTAGAGAAAACTCCATCAATGAAGTAGACATCAATGATGACTTGGGATTGGGAAACATTAAAAAAGCAAGAAGATGCATTGAGAAGTGTTAGTTTTTCTGTGAGTTACCTTTAAGATTACTGTAAAGCTTTGAATGCCAATAACTTAACTGTTACGCAGATGAGAAATGCATTGCACACCACTATGGAATAATTATTAAACTGATCAAACCAACAACTTTTATAAATTAAGTTACCGTTAAAAGAAAAATTTAATTCACCACAACCAGCAGTATTTTGGGCTCAATTTTCCATATTCTGTAAGTGCTGTAACAGCAACCCATTTTTATTGCATGATAAACTACCATTTCTCCAGTCATTTCATTATCTACAGATATAAAGTCTCTAGTTTCTCATTACCTACTTCGTTTGGAATGTACCAACAGATTAATAAAGGGAGCAGCGCATGGACCTCTTGGCGCTTCACAATGTTATTTTAGTTAAGAAAATGAATGCTCAAAAAAAGGAAAAATGTATATACCTAGGGTAGCCTCCTGCTCCCGGGTGTCTATGGTAGGAAGCTGTAGTGATAGCATGTCTGAAGCTTCAGAGTAGCATTATTCTGTATTCGAGAAAAGACATGGAGTAAGCCAAGGGCCTAACACTCTGTAGGAGCTCATCAGTGCAGAGCTTTGGCAGCTTCTGTGATGTCTTACCATATAGGACTGGTGTATAATTACACACACACACAAACTATATGGACAACAGTATTGGGAAACATGACCATTACACAAACAGGGACTTTTTTGACATTGCATTCTAAATACATTTACTTTAATATGTAGTTGGTCCCCCCTTTGTAGCTTGGAAAAGGTTGGAAGCATAGCATCGTCCAAAATGTCTTGGTATGTCCCTTTCAGCGTGCCAAGACATTTTGGACAATGCTAAGCTTCCAACTTTGTGGGAACAGTTTGGAAAAGACTCTTTTCTATTCTAGCTTGACTGTGCCCCATTGCACAAGGCAAGGATGAGTTTGAGGTGGAAGGACTTGTCCTTCACACACACAGCCAGGCCTTCTCATCCATCATCAGTGCCTGACCTCACAAATCCTCTACGGGATGAATGGGCACAAATTCCCACAGAAACAAACTTAGTTTTGTTGATATAGTTTATGTCTTGATCTATGTTTATGTGTCTTTAAAGCTGCTTTAATATAAAGCACTTGAATAACGTATGTTATTATTGTGTTAAACGTACACATTGTACATACTGCAATACTTTTGGTTAAACAAGGTGAATTATTGCCAAAAACTGCTGTTCAGGAATCATGTTATATCACCAAGCTGGCCATGGCATTGGCTTGGTCTTCCCAATAATCAGGCAAAGCCTGCCAAGGAAAAATGCATACCTTACAATTGAGCAATATAATCATTCTCAATTCTCATTCTCAACAGCATATGGGCTGAGTTATCATTATGGGGTGAATATAAGATATTTTTATACTATAAATATTTAACTTATTTAGCCTTTTTTATCCTTAATACTGGACTTTGTCTGCCAGTTTTGCTATGATTGTTCAACTGCGTTTCCGCTTTTTTTGAGTTTAGTGTACCCACGTAAATCACATTTTGCTTTTTATTTCAGGTCAACTACTGTATAGCACAATATCTAGCGCCACAAAAAATACTATTTTGTGTAGGTTATCTGCCAAGAACAGTAAAACCCAGTATTAATACTCACTCAAAGATTTCTCTCCCTAGTTTAATTTTATTTCCCCCCACTTTTTTCAGTTTTTTTGTAGTGTACTCTTGCACTACCCTGACACAGCAGAAGGCAAATGTCCACAGAATCAGGCACTCATATTACTATTGGTGTAACGATACTTGCACTGAGCACTGTTACAGGGAGTCTTCAATGCCTGTGTAATCTCCCTGATTATTATCCGCTAATAGTATGGTTTTTCCAATCTCTCAGGACATCACAGTACATTCTAATGGGTTCTTTCAGTTAAATAGTATGTTGGCTATGGCTTTTTCTATAATGCAACTGGCTGGCTTTTAAAGTGTGCTACTGCATATAACAGTGGTCCAGCCACATCATGCTTTAGTTCTTACATGTGAAGTATAGGTCTCATGTGTTCCAATAGATTAATGTTAAAAATTATTCAGACGTACTATGGAAACATGCCAAAATGAACATATTTATTAGATATGGGAAGACACTACTGTTAATACACCAGCAATCAATGGCACTTAAAGAAACATTCATTCAATAATAAAAATTGTTTTTTTACATTGGATAAAAGCAGACTTTAAAGAACTTCTCATGTACAATAATGTGATCCATGTTTTTTGTTTTTTTTCTCGTAATTATGTTTATTATTGTTCTTGGGTCTGTAGTGAATTGCTATGTTCATAAAAGAATAGTTTCAAACCCGCAAGTGCTTGCAACAGGAGAATATGCCAGTTTTTTTAAAATGTACTGAAAATAGAAACACAGCTTGAACTGGTTAATTTATCAATTTTGTATGTTTATTGTACTGAACATAAAACAATTGCAGGACTATATAACAACAATGGAACTTTTGGAGACATAGTAATAAACATATCTACTAAAGCACTTAAAAAACATGACATGATTTATTAACTGACTGGTGAGTAGTAGGTAAGATAAGGTTAGACACTTTAATACATTTCTCAATTAAATGAGGTAGAAGCTGTAGCCCTGCAGCTGCCCTCATCATCATCCATAGTTCCATGGTTCTTGCTACTGATTGACCGTTGTCCTTAAGGGGTTAAACGATTAAAAAGTCACCTCTTTCAGCTCTATATCAGTTATGTGGTTATGGAGTTAGATGGAGTTAGATGCTCACACGCACCCAGAATCACAGACTGTGCATGCAGCAACCAGGAAGCCTTATTGGACAAGACCCAGTTCTAGTGCCTGCACCAGTCAGGTAATATAACTTTACGTATGCGTTCGCTAGTGATTTTTCCTGCTGTGAAGACTTAAACCTCAATCAATCCTTGGCCTCATTTTGGATTCCGAGTAGCCATATGTCTGTCCAATACATTCTTCAATGCCCTTTTCTTCAGTGCTGGAGTACACAAACTGCTATGTGTGGAACACAAAACTTGAATATGTTTCTAGTTAACATCTATAGTGTTGAAGTGTAACTTTTATGTGTGTGTGTGTGGTTAACCTCTTCAATGTCAGTGTGCGCAACTGCTGTGTGTGTGTATTTAACCACTGGTATGCAAATCTTGGCAATTGTGATGGCATAATATAAACAATGTGTAAACATGGCTTTGTTGTGGGGAATGGGGGGGGGGGTGATGAATTTTTCCTCCCTTTGACAGCACAATGGTAACTCTAGGAACTATGTATATAAGAAGTGTCAAGTGCCTGAAGGTGACAAAAATAGATTAAACAAAAATAGTAGAATATGTTTGTTTTACCATATTAATGTGCTTTTAAGCCAGTAGATCATGTACACATGTGAACAGGTCAAGGGCCTACATGCAAATAATGGGAAACATTGCTTTAGGAAATATTATACTTGGGAAAAAAAGATGTATGAATAATGAGTTATGGCATTCTGTGTGATGAACAGCATGGAGACTGATGAAATCCAGGTCTTGCACAGAGGCCAGAGTGGGTATGTCATCATAACAAACTGAATTGCCTGTACGAACTGGCTTAAGACCGGCTGGGTAAGAGAAACACAGCTGCTGTGATGTGTTGATACCTTTATTAATTTCTCACTTCAGACACAGCTTTAGGTCTAATGTCCTGGAATTGAAATGCAAACTTTGATAAAATAATGTAAATAATTATTTTATTAAAAAAAAAAAAAGAGCAAAATGTTCAAGCATCTGCTGACTGAATTAAACTAAATGACAGGATACTTTATCTACAACAATAATAAATGATAAACCAATATACTAATTATTTGAAACTGTGTTTTCGCTCCTTTCCCCTGTCTTCTATACAACACAATATAGTACTGCCAGCATTGTATGCTTTATTGGTGTGTCTATATAATAGTTGACGAAAATACCATACTTTTTTTTTCATGTGTATCCCTACTTTTTATTGGCAGAGGATAACCAAGGTTTATTGCATTCATGGTTTGTTTTGACTCTGACTTTTTTGTCCAGCTTCTTGCATGTCACATGATAAATGGAGGGATGTCTTCCATAATTGATAGACAATGACCCCCCTTATCCTATTTATGGTTTTCAGAACCCAGGTTATAAGTCAAATCTTCTCCAATCATGCCGATAACACTCTACATTTAGTACCTCAAAAAAAGACACAACTAGATTTATGGTCAATACACCATCTAGTCAATGGAGGCACGAACTATGCCAAAAGATTTAGCAGGGGCACAACTAAGCACAAATAGTAAAAAACAAAAGTATCCATAAACTGATATACACATAAAAAAATGCATAAAAGTCAAAAACATTAATCTATTTCAAAATTGAATAAAGTCTCTTCTCTTCTTCCTCTACAAAGTCCCTTAGAAAACAGCTTGATAGACCTATATGGTAGCACTATCTTTGCTTTTGGGCTCCAGAAGATGACTAAAGCCCTTATGATCTAATGAAGAATGGATGGATACATAGATATTTGTAAACGTGGAAGCACTGTCAGCAGGCATTGAACATGTTCTAAAATGCAGAGCCAATTTCCTTTTATCAAAATAGACTTTGGGTATGAAAATGTAAAAGTAATGGCGTGTTTTAAGAAGCTTGTGGCAAAGTTGTAATATGGTGATGATCAGCTACAATGATACATTTTGGCCCACCGTTATATAGGTCAATGTAAGGTATCTATTAAGATCGTAATTTAAAATGTTGCCATTACCGTGCTAGAAAAGTGAGGTCATTCCTGATATACCTCATAGGCATCTACAGAGAGTGTTGTGAGTACAGATGTCTGGATGAAATATTTTTGGGAAAGCGGTTCAGAAGCATGCTAAATTAGCTGTTAGACAGAGAAGCAGACAGGGAGAAGCTGGAGACATTTTAATGCATTCCAGGCTCATTCCTCAACTACGATTTCAATTCCCACAACACTTTTTACTTGTTACATTTTCTATGAAATAATCTGGTAGGTGTACTTGATTATCTGGGTTTTATTTTCAGTTAAAGGTACCGTGGCAGTGGAATTTTATATGGTTGTGTAGTAAACTAATTTGTCTCTACAGGTATGATGGCTCTCTCTCCACATTAATACAGCCCTAAAGAAGCTTCGTAACATATGACCGAGCCTACTTATTCCACCTGTATACAACATTATAAAATATCATGAAGATATATATTATTAGATCATTATTTTTTACAGATTGGAAAAAAATTTCTGCCAAGTTTAAATCAGAATTTAAAATATACACCATAGGTCATGGATAGTGTTCGGTGCTAAACTAGGATTTTACCTCAAATATCACAGTTTCTCTACCAAAGGGGAAAAATAAGCATTTTCTTCATGCATTAACTATAGTAGATGCACGCACACATTTGAAGAAAGCGATGGACGCAGACAACCCCCGCCGCTAACCGCACCTCCTCCCGGCTGCAGCGGAAGTTGTGTATGCGAATCGCGTAGAGCTCTACACGCTGCTCGGACTACGCACCGGGGACTGAGAAGCTCCGGTAAGTTTGGAAGGGGGGGGAGTGTTAAATGGGGGGAACAAGGCATTTCTGGAGGCAGAGTGCAATATGAAACGCCTTTTAACCCCCTTAATGCCACTCTGCCTCCAGAAATGCCTTTTAACCCTCTATACGCCACTCTGCCTCCTGAAATGCCTTATAGATCCCTATATGCCACTCTGCCCCATAATATGCCCTTTAACCCCCTAAATGCCAGAGTGGCATATAGGGGTATAAGATAATTCTGGAGGCAGAGTGGCACATAGGGGCTCAAAATGCATATCATGGGGCACAGTGGCATTTAGAGGGTTAAAAAGCATATCATGGGGCACAGTGGCATATAGGGGGTATAAGCATTTTGGGGCAGAGTTAGCAAGCCGGGGGCAGATGTGCATAACTGGGGGGAGGTTGAAAAAAAAAAAGGAAATAAAAACAATATTTTTCATATAGCTTTATTAAAAAAACAATTGTTCACATAGTTTGCATGAATTAACATTTACTGGTAAAACTTTTTTCCTATAGGGTCGTCTTATATTCAGGCTTTTTCTTTTTTTTCATAAACTAATATTCAGATTTTGGGGGGCCGTCTTATAATTGAGCAAATACAGTAGTTATTTACAATTATCACAAACATTTTCACTGAGCAACCTTTGCCTGAACAAGAACCTTCTACACATAATATTTCTGAAACTCTATTGAGCCCTGGAAGAAAAATTACTTAACCAACATAATAAACATTAGAGATAAGAACCACTTAATGATACTTAAAAAATATTACTTATTTTTTTCAATTTTTTTTTTTAACTCTGATAAAACTAACATTCCTGCTCTAAATCACATTTCTAAGGGTTTATGTCTGGTTTCAGTTGTGGTATATGATGTATCCGCAAGCTTGGGGTGAGACAGTACAGACACAAGAAGACCAAATTCCAAGCTTATACATGTCTGTGGAACTTTATCATATATGTAGACATTATTATGTGGATATACACAATAAAATAAAAAT
>VKOC01026463.1:0-13966 GCA_009364415.1 Spea multiplicata
TCAGCGGCTGCGAGCAAGATTCAAAGCGGCCATTGCACGGCTGTCAGTCCGCCTCCACCGGCCACTAATGAAATGAAAGCGGTTGGTGTGCACGCAACGCGCCGCCCAATGGCCTTCGTCCCACCCCTTTTGTGGGGTGGGACAAAGGCCATTGGGCAGGGGCGTTGCGTGCACACCAGCCGCACGCAACTCCTCCCAACTGGGAGGAGTTATGGCCGAGTTGGCTCAAGGGCACTCCTTATCTTGAGTCATCTGGGGCAGTTACCCTTCATTCCCTGTGGAAGTTGTTCACTTGAATAATCATTTCCATAGCATTCTCATTCTATTAAGCAGTTTTCAGTATGCACCTACATTCATTTGGGAGACTGTGTGACAAAGGTGGCCTTTTTCAAAGCACATATCCCCCCTGGCTATAGCCTTCTAGCATTCCTTTAAGGACTACCTTTTTATGAAAGCAAATACTTTTTTCTATACTGGCTATAACCACAGGATGCTTTTGAAGTCCACACACTGGAGGCAAGCACTTATCACTGTTTTTATATATGAAATTGCTACATTCATTTTCATGAGAAAGGACATGTAATAGCTAAGGCATATTACGAGTTTTTACCAAATGTACAGGTCTCTACATATTTCACTAAGGCTAAATGCACTCAGTAATTACTGCTGAACATATTTTATACTGCTGTTTAATATATAAATATGTCATCAAACTCAATAATGATATTCTTCTTTTTTTTAAGACATTGCTATAATTGAGCATTTATCGATATTGTCTGAAATGTGTGATTCACAACAATGGGACTTCTCCATTCTTTACTTATTAGTAATGCCAACTTGGTGCTTAGATGGTCCCACCACTAGTTCTTACTGTGTTTTTATATGCATTCTGTTCTTAATAGGTTCCATTTTTCCTGGAGTCCAGTATATTTTTGGGGTATCATAGAGCTAAGCAGAAAGAAAACTTGCAAGTGTCAGCCATCCCAAATGTTGGAAGATAAATAAAAAGACATGGTTGCCCTTGCTTTATAAATTCCAGCTGACCTAATATGATATATCTCTATGTACACAACAAAAATAGAAAAATATCACATTCAACAGGTTAAAAATACTAAAATATGCACAATTAAAACTAGAATTTAACACCAATGATGTATGCATTTTTTATACAGGTGCTGAGAGAGAAATTGAAGTATATTTTTAAAACTTTCCTTTCATTATGTCCTCACCTTTAAGTTCTTTGTAACATTACATGCTGTTCATAGATGAAGAGCACTATATATCACACCATAGAAAAATCCCTGGAACAGGGACAATTTTCACATCTATCCTGATGCATGCAAGGTGTAAAATGTGAGAGTAAACGTGTTGCAGTCTACCTACTTGCTAGATTTTTTTGATTGAGGTCACTGTTTTATTTTTCATTCTGAAAATTAACACAGGTAAAATTTTCTAGAAAAATAATTGGTTATAAAGTTTCTACTACAGGTATAAAATGTAATTAGCAACATTGGTTTTCCATTCTATTAAGCCTAAGATCATTGATCTTAGTTAGAAGAAGATCAGATTAATGTTATTAAGTACATTCAAACCAAGATAGAAAGGTAAAATATGTTGCCAATAAAGACCTCTACTTTTGAGGTGCCTGTGCCATGAATGATAATGTAGTATGCTCTTCTGCTGTAACAAAAAATAATTACAAATGGTGAAAATGAAATTAAGAAAAGATGAGAGAGCGAATGGAACTGGGGGAGCAAGGGATATAAGGTGCAAAAGGGGAGACATCCAGGTTCCATAAATAGGTCTGAATACTCAGAGATGGGATTTTTGATGTTTCCTAGGTCAATCTTCAACTTCTAATACCATACACAACATTCCATCAAGAAATAGTACGCCATATCTCCATTTAGATTAGAACTTTGTAACCTAGCTTCTCCAGAGGTACCAAAGTTTTTTAAATCTCAACAAGTTGCCGGATATACTATAAAAACGTTTTTCCATTACCAGAATGTGTTCCATCTCTTTGTGCAATAAGGTGATTAACGGGAAATATTGTGATTCCCAATTTCATGCTAGCAGGGCCTAGCACATGACCAGCCAGGCATCTTAAATCAGAGGGAAGGACATCAGGCCGTATGTGAAGCAACACTATCTCTGGTAAGTGAGGAAGATCAACAGCCCTTTTGTTTAAAACTAACTGAAATACATTTTCCCAATTGCCAGATATTAAGACCACCAAATATGTATGTTAGATCCTCCCAAGCCACATTCTCTCCAGCATAATTTTGACAGTCCAGGGAACATATGTGCTAACCTACTAGGCACCAGATGCCACCTATATAATATTTTCCTGAGGAAATTGAAATAATTTGAGCAACAGTGACCATGATGTGGGGTTTGCAATTGTTCTATTCCTTTGATCCGCAAGGAACTGTTTACCCAACCTCATTTCCAACTTCAACATGAATGGATATTTATCAGGGACATCAAGCAATACTATAACATTGTACTAACTTTTCAATAAGAGATTTAATTAATTCTACTTATCATGGCCTATGAGATTGGTTTTTTTTTTTTTTTTTTTTTTTTTTATTATGAAAATACAAAAATATACAAACATTTAAACAAACAAATAAAAAGGGTTGCATATTTGCAGGTTTATCTAGTTTAAAGCAGATTCATCTGTCTATAATTACAAATAAATTTGTAAAAATCTCTAAACAAGATATACAACCATTTAGACTAAACATAAACAAACATGGCGTGGTGGGGAGCAGGGTAAACTTTATGTATTTGGAATAAAGAAACTTAATAGAGTTATTATATGCACTTAAAGGGATGATACTAAATCATCAAATATTTTGAACCAAGAGTCCCAACAATTATAGGATTTCCATGAATTTAGGAAGGGCCAGCTAATTGCTCTTTCCATTTTTATCTGGAAAAATAGCTGATTGATAAAGTGATTCCAGATAGGAGAACCAGATGTTTTCCAATTTCTGGCTATTGTGATTTTCATTGCTATTAGGCAATGCGTAAGTAATAATTTATCTTTCTTTTGTAAAGGCGGCCATTTTAGATGTAATAGGGCTACCTCTGGTATTCTTTTAATCTTTATTTTAAGTAAAGTGTCCAATAGATCGTACATCCTGTTCCAAATAGGTCTGATTTGTCCACATTCCCACCAAATATGTAGGTATGTTCCTTCGTCCTTATTGCATCTCCAACAGGTAGAAGAACTGTTGGGGTACATATATTTTAGCTTAGACGGAACGAGGTACCATCTATTGGTCACTTTATATTGGGTCTCCAAAAGAGTTATGGAGTGTATAGATTTTGTTGTATTTAATTGAGCTTGGAACCAGTCTATAATATGAATTTTACAATGCAGATCTTTTTCCCAAGTTTTTATATATGGAGATGTCTGAACCTCTTCCCATTCACGCACCAATTTCATAATCTTAGAGGTCACTCGAGGGACTTTCTCAGTGCTAAATATTTCACCAAGGAGGTCAATCTGAGAGGTGGAATGCATAAAAAACTGTCTGAGGGCACTTTTTATTCTTAAATATTTAAAAATTTCTATTGATGGTAATTGAAATTCTATCTGTAAGTCTGGGAAAGTTCTTAATTTACCACCAAAGAATAGATTATTAACTCGTAATAAGCCTTTATGTTTCCACGATGTTAAATTGAGTTCTTCTATATTGGCCGCCAGAACTTCGATTTGATGAAAGTTAAGAATCTTCTTGTCTATTTTCCAATGTCGTTTTTGGTTTTCCCATAAGGGGATGAGTTGTTCGAGAATTATGCTTCCTTTAATATTTTCTTTTATATGCTTTAAGCCATGAATATTCCAAATAAGGCTATCTAAGTCTAGGGTACCACTTAATTCTTTCTCTATTTCCACCCATCCCTCATTTTTGTCTATCGCTAATTGCATCCTATAGATATGTAATATCCTCGTGGTTATATAAAGGTTTTTTATGCTTGGGAACGAAATACCTCCTCGTTGGGGTTTCTGAATTAGTATATTTCGTTTGAGTCTTGGTTTTTTCCCTCTCCATATAAAGTTTGAAAAACTAGATTGTATCAGTGAAAGCCATTGGTCTGAAGATTTTAGGGGAAGCATCTGGAAGAGGTATAACCACTTAGGAATTATATATGAATTTATGGAATTTATTCTTCCCCACCATGATAACTCTTTGCATTGCCATTCTTTTAGTTTACGATTGGAATCTTTCATTAAATTCAAGAAATTTGCTTCCATTATTCTCTTGGGATCTGCGGAAATGAGAATGCCTAAATAGCTAAAATCTCGAATTGCCCAGGTAAAACCATAGTTTAGTTTTATTATTGCTTTTGAACTACTATCAATATTTTTACCTAATAGGACTGTCTTAGTTGTATTTAACTTATAATTTGAGACGTTACTATAGTCTTTTATTTCGGTCATCAGATGTTTCAAAGATTCAACCGGGTCCGTGAGAGTAATTAATACGTCATCTGCGTAAAGGTTCATTTTTAAATGATTTGTGTTAGTTTGATATCCTTTAATCATATTATTAGATCTAATATTTATAGCTAAGGGCTCCATATAAATTATATATAATAATGGCGATAGTGGGCAGCCTTGACGAGTACCATTTCTTAATTGGAACCAAGAAGAACATAAGTTTGGGCCCACTACCCTAGCCGATGGATCTGCATATAAAGAAAAAATTGCCTTATGCATCCAACCGGTAATGCCATTTTTTTGTAGTACATAACTTAGGAATTTCCAACTGACCCGGTCAAAAGCTTTTTCCGCGTCTAGCGCCATCAATAGCAGAGAAGTTTTAGATCTAGAGCAGGCGTCTATGATGTCTATGGTTCTTCTAACGTTGTAACTAGAGGATCTCCCCGGGACAAAGCCTATCTGATCTCTATGAATTATTTTGTCTAGTATCGAATTCATTCTGGCTGCCAATACTGACGAAAACAATTTTACATCAACATTAATTAGGGATATTGGGCGATAATTTGTGATGGACGAGGAGGATTTGCCTTCTTTCAGGATTGGCATAACGTTAGCTCTCAACATTTCTGTTGGGAAACTGCCTATCTCTACTGTATCGTTAAATAATATTGTTAAATGTGGAGCTAATTGAGTATTAAACGTTTTATAAAACAAGTTGCTAAAGCCATCTGGGCCCGGCGTCTTGTAGTTAACAAGTTTTAAGATTTCATTATTTACTTCTTTTTCAGTTATGGGCCTATTAAGTGCTTCTTTTTGAGCATTGGAGATATGAGGTAGTTTTGTTCGTGCTAAATAGTTATTTAGGTCTTTATCTGTACTTGATGTTGAGAGCTTATATAAATCTCCATAATATCTATTAAAATAATTACCGATATCTTCCGGCGTGGTTAGTATCTGGTTACCATCGATTAGCTTTGTAATTCTATTATTAGCTCTTTGTTTCTTTAGCTTGTTAGTCAGCATCTTATCGGTCCTGTTGCCTCTAGCGTAAAATTTTATTTTTAGTTTTTCCATATTTCTAGAGACTCTTTCAATTAGCCGATGATTAATTTGTTCTTGAATATCTTTTATTTTTTGTGATAGTAATCCTGATGGTGCTAGTTTGTTCTTTCTAGATATTGTGTTTAGCTGGCAATAGAGTTCGGGTAAACTATTATTCAGGGCTTTTTTTTGGTTAATATTTATTTTGATTAAATGTCCCCTAATAACAGCTTTAAAAGCACACCAATTATTCCCTGAGGAGGTGTCGCTTGGGATGTTTTCTTTAAAGTAATTTTGTATCGTATTTTGGAGAGCTAGTTTTTCTTTTTGGCTTTTCAAGATATAATCGTTCATTCTCCAAGTAGCTTTTGATTTAGGAGATATTTCATCTTTAAGTTCTAAAGATATGATATTATGGTCTGACCATGTGTTTTCTATTATATTAATTTTTTTGGTATCTTTAATGAGTTCAGCATCTCCCCACATCATATCAATCCTAGAGTAGGAAAGGTGTACTCGTGAAAGATGAGTGTATTCTCTTACTTGGGGGTTCATTGTCCTCCAAATATCGAATAAGTTATTATAATTTAAGGTCTTATTTAAGGCTTTCGCTTGTTTTATCACCTGAGGGTGAATAATGCGACCTATAGGTAAGTTTTTATCTATATAGGGATCCAGGACACAGTTAAAATCACCTGCAATCAAACATCTACCCATTCTAATATTTTCTACCTCTCCTAAGATTTTATTTAAAAGAGTTACTGGGGAGATATTAGGCAAATATATATTGATAAGAGTATATTTTTCATTATTAATTTTACAAATCAAGATTATATATCTGCCTTCTTCATCCGCTATTTGATGGTCAATTTGTACTTGTATATTATTTGAGAAGATTATAGCAACCCCCTTTTTTTTTTTTGTACGATCTGAGGAAGAGAATATATTAAAGAAGGAGCTTCCTATCTTTTTGGTTTTTTCGATTTGTCTCCAATGTGTTTCTTGTAAAAAACAGATGTCCACTCGTTCTTTTTTTAAATAATTATGAAGGATTGATCTCTTAAAAGTTGTATTCAGCCCTTGTGCATTAACTGAAATGATTTTAACCATTATATCTGATACATAATTCCCGACTTCCTTCCCACGCCATGACACAAAAAACATACAACAACATGGTCACGTCGATTTGTGACCAGTAAACCCAACCACACACTGTGGGAAGATTCCAATGACCCTTAGCAGGGCCTACCATCGCAGCGAAGGGGGGAATAATACCACCCTTAAGTGCGAAGATTGTGTCAATTTAACACAAGGCAAGAGGCTATATCCCGTCGCAGTGACGTCGGATATGGAAGAAGACCCACGAGGTTACGCGAGAGGAAAAAAAAAAAAAAAAAAAAATATATCATTTATAGAGATGGATCAGACATGTGTAAATACAAAAGAATTATTATAACACTTTATCTTAGTTTGAATATTGTACCTTTCTATATAGGGCTAATTTATAGCATATTTATAATGGAAGTTATATTATTCCCAAATTCCTTGATATTTCAGCAGGATAGAATTATAAAGTCTCTTGGTACTTTTCAAGGAATTATTTTTATGATTGATTTAGATATTTTTTCTAGTGCATGCGTATTTGTACTATAAGTACTATTGGTACTATAAGTATAAGTAATAAGAGCAGTAAGCCCATATAGTCATAAAATTCGCTTGCGTACTAATCCTAAATTTAGATCAGACACAAAGAGGAAAAAAAAAAAAAAAAAAAAATTCTAATTTCTTTTGATTCCAAAGTTATGCATTTCTATATGGGAATAATATATTTATAGTGAAAGTTGTGTTATTCCCAAATTCCTAATTATTTTAACAAAATGGAGTTGTGAAATCTCTTGCTAATTTCCGGGGGGTTATCCTTATAATTGGTTCGGATATTATTTCTAGTACGTGCATATATAGAAAGTTATATTGTACATACCGGCAATAAGCCCATATATCCATAGAATTCGCTTATGGGCCCGTCCAGGGTTTAAAATGGACAGTTTTCCATCTAAATGTCACATATAAAAAAAAAAAAAAAAAAAAAAAAAAAAAAATGGGATGTGCTAAGATATCTGTGTTACATTATCTTACTAACTATCTTACGTATTTCAGTATAGACTGTTTACAGTGTATGTGAAAGAGAAAAAAGAAGAAAAAAAAAAAAAAAGAAAATATAATAGTGACTTACTCCTGAAAAATTACATTAAGGATAAATTATAAGTTCTCTTGTGTCTATAAAGTTATTTTAAATTTTTTGATTGTGTATAGATTCTAATACGTGTATATGTGAGTTACATGATGTGGATTGTTTGTGGTGAAGAAACACAAAAAAAAAAAAAAAAAAAAAAAAAAGAATGGGATGTGCTGAGATATCTGTGTTACATTATCTTACTAACTATCTTACGTATTTCAGTATAGTCAGTATATTTTAGTATAGGCTGTTTACAGTGTTTGTGAGAAAAAAAAGAGAGAGAGAGAAAAAAAAAAAAAAGAAAAAATATAATAGTAACATACCCCTAAAAAATTACATTAAGGATAAATTATAAGATCTCTTGTGTCTATGAAGTTATTTTAAATTTATTAATTGTGTATAGATTCTAATACGTGTATATGTGAGTTACGTGCTGTGAATTATTTGTGGTGAAGAAAAAAAGAAAAAAAAAAAAAAAAAAAAAAAAAAAAAAAAACAGAAAAAAGAGAATTAAAATAAAATAAAATGTATAGTTAATAAAAAACATTAAGTCGATATAAGTGTGACGTTTTATAATGTGCTAGAATTCCTAAGATTAGGAAAATTTCAAGTGCAAAAGTGAAGATTTCTCACACGTGATTATGGAGAAAAAAAAAAAAAAAAAAAAAAAAAAAAAAAAGAGACATTTAAAGTTTTTAGAATTAGTTTGTTCCAACAATTGTCCCCGCTCTCTGGGAGTGGAATGTGAATATGAGATTGGTATTAAACATTAGACTTGCGCAGTCGGATTCACACAACTTTATTTTTACTGAAAATTGTCAACTTTCTGCGCGAGTACAAATCTCTGATTTGCCACATTTTGGTGCCATTACAACCCATTTTAGCACTCTTTGCTGAGGTAGAGTGGGAAGCTACTGTGTGTAGGTGGTTGCATATAAATGAATGAAAGGTAGAAGTAGACAGAAAATCAGGGGGAGTGTATTATTGATGCTCATGCTTGTGATTTTTATTAGTTATATTATAAAATTTCTTAATAGCAGTGTATATTTTTGCAGATAATTCACAGGTCAAGAGGGTAGAACATCCAGGTGGAACAAATCAGTCTCCGTTCTTCTAGTGCCTGTCCTCTGGCCTGCCCTGCCTCTGCACCTCAATGTCTTTCCTTACTCTGTGGATATATTCTTGTTCTTTTTTTTCTAATATTAGGAGGGGATTCTAATATTGGAGGAAATGTGGTCCTCTATAATCCTGTACAATCTGGATGTGTCTGTCTGGCAGTGCCTGCCCTGTGCACTGCCTCTGCTGCTACAGCTCAAAGTCCCTCTTAACACTATGAGATCAACACTTGTTCTTTGGGGGATTTTGTTTTGTACCATATGGTTGGATGTGTCTTTCTGTCTGCCTGTGCCTACCCTGTTCCCTGTCTCTGATGCTACTGATGCTGCAGCTCAACCTCTTTCTTTACTCAGAGGTAACAATTCTTTAAATATTTTTCTAATTTGGGGGGGCAGGTTGTTTCCTGTACAGTGGGGGTGAATGTGCCTAGCTGCCAGCGTCTTCCCACTGCCCTACTTCTACTGCTGCTTTATCACCTTCCTTTCTCAATTCATCAAAACCGTCCACCTTTGGCAGAAATTTCATAACATGCTGCTGGATGTATGTATCCATTGGTGTAGTGATGCTGTTCCTGATTTGTGGTGGTCTCGCAAAATGGAAAATCAAATCATGATCCCTTCCTAAACCTTAAGATGCTGCTGTTGTAAGTAAAAGGTGAGTCCTACGGGGCAGGGCCTCCAAATTTTGTCTACACTGAACTATAGGAAACCAGAATTTTCTGTCCGAAAATAAACACAGCAAAAACTCAACAAAAATGTTGACTGAATTGAATTTGCTTGTCTTGCACACGTCTATTAGACATCATTAAAGAAAATCTAGTGCTTTGAAAGCCCCTTTTATTCAGTTAAAAGGTATAATTACTGTGGATCTGGCTTTAACAATGTAAGTATATAAAATGGTATCAGGATTTTTACATTTCTATAAGGGCAATGAGCATAGAGAGCATTCTATTAAGTTAAGCTGTAGTCTCATTTAATGGACTGATGAGTAATTATTTAATTATGCTGATTTTTGAGATAAGTACAAGGAAGCTTGAATGTTTTGTTGTGATATGCAGTGACCTTTGAAGCTAAGATGAAGTAAATATTTGCTAAATCTTAAATTAACCACTGAATATTTTTTTTAATGGTTCTGTATAAGTTAAAAAGATGCTTGGATTATACAAGAAAAGGTGCATACGTGTTCTTTGATATTGATTCACAATAACAAATCTAAAAGCCATATTTTCAATCACCGCACTTTAATGTCGCACAGTTCATCCAAAAATTTAAAGAAGGGGCTAAATGAAATACAGTATCTCACACCCTTCACATTTTTGTAAATATTTTATTACACTGCTCCCCATTCATTGAAATAGCTAAATGGGCCCAATTTGGACATTTCCACTCAGGGGTGTACTCACTTTTGTCGCCAAGGTTTAGACATTAATGGCTGTGTGTTGAGTTATTTTGAGGGGGCAGCAAATTTACACTGTTATACAAGCTGTACACTCACTACTTTACATTGTAGCAGAGTGTCATTTCTTCAGTGTTGTCACATTTAACTGTTAAGGTTTATAATAATTTTTAAAGTACATTTTGTAGATAGATGTTTAACTCTGCACTACTACTATACATTAGATTGCATTGAAATTAATTTGTTTGAACTTCATACTTACTGTTCAGTTGCAAGCTGTTCACTTATGGGTAAATCCTGTTGTTTATATAATTCTTTTGACTCCTCCTGAAAAATAAAGTATAAATTATAAGATAAATCACTTATCTATTGACTATCATGTTTCAGTAATCATGATTTAACATATACATTTATATAATTTTAATATGTGCTCTTTCCTTCTATTGTTAAATACAGAATAGAAGAGGAACATTATTATTCAAACAGGTATTATACCCAGTGCCTGGCAAAGTCACGCTAAAATTTTCTGGAACAACACATGTTACCAACCCAAAAGAGATGTCAACGTACAGGACCTTCCATATGGTTTCCCGTAAGCTCTGGGTGAAAGCCTGTTTCCCTAGGTCTCCATTGCAGTTTCTTCTTTCCCTGGGCAGTGCAGAAACATGGCCATGCCAAATCCATGCCCATGGTCCACCCACTACCCCTACTCCTTGCCCAGCAGATCTAATGCTTCAGACATTGATGGCATTATGAAGCCCCAGCACTGGCTTGTTTGTGCTGTGAGAGCAGGCCTTAATTAAAACAAAGCTAAAACTGTGAGATTAACCCATACATTTAAAGGTGCAGTTCCATTTAGATAAATATTAATTGTTCTCTCTTGTATGTTAATCAAATAAACATTAGCAGATCTGTTGTTTTATTCTTTTCTCTGATGGAAAGCACACTTAACTGTACATTATGCAAGACTTACTAGCAGAGGGGGTTATCCCTTAATGATGTGTAGTAGAATATTCCCATAGTTACTAGCGTAACTCATGCCGGTTGAAAATAGTTAAGAAAGGGCCTTTCTGGCCTGGTGTAAGGTTTGGGAGAATGAAGAGTCCGTTATGAAAGAATATTGGAGACACCAAAATACAGATAAAATTAGCCGCGGTCAGGATAATAGAAGTCAGCAAAGTTCAAAGGGAATCCGAGGTCAGCAACAGGATCAATCCAATATAGCACTAAGCAGAGAAAGCTCAATAGGCACAATAACACTCAGTACGTCTTCCCCACCGTCTCGGGGATGAATAAAGTTGAGTGGTGCAGAAGCAGCCATGTAGGAGGCAGCCGAGGAGGAAGCAGAAGAAGTGCCGCTGGACCCGTCACACGTGGTTAGCAGGTACTCAGGTGAGTGACTCCGTTGGGGTCTCAGACGAGAACCGTAACACCTAGCACCAATTCAGGTCAGATTCCTTTCTAAACTATTTTCAACCGGCGCGGGGAGACAGAAATGTATAGGGGTCGCATGACCCCGTAGTAAAACCAAGGATGATTGCACAGTGTGCGCAACAGCCAGTGGGAAAGCTGCAGGAGTGGTGAGAGGTTAGCGGGGGCGGGATATATGTATATAAGTTTGCATATATATATATAGATGTGTACTTTGTGTGTGTGTGTGTGTGTGCAAGCACGCATGTGTACTTTGTGTGTGTGTGCAAGCACGCATGTGTATTTTGTGTGCATGTGTGAGAACATTGTTGTGTGTCTGTGTGTGTGAGAGCATGGGTGTGTGTGTGTGAGCATGGATGTGGAATTGTGTAAGTGGGGTAAGGTGGAGTATGTGTTAGTGAGTATGAGTATGTGTTTGTAATTTGTGTAGATGTGTTTAAGTATGTTGAATGTTGGAAGGAGTGTTAAGTGGCAAAGAAAGCACAGACCAGTTGTGTAGGGGCAATGATGGCACAAACTAGCTGTTGAAGTTGGGGGGCACAGGGTAATTTTTTGCACCGTGGTCCCATAGTCATTACAATATGAGTAGAGTATAGGATTAGAAAAGTTTCATAATATTTTTTTTTAAATTGGTGTATTTATGAAACTCATTTACTGCACTGTGAAGTTGGACCAAGTTACCAACTCACCAAAACTGCAGGTATTCAAGGGTTTTTGTAAGTGTTCTCAATTACAAATTAGAATGCTTAAAGATCCCTTCCCACCTACTATGGCATTCTGGTTCCGAGGTGGTAAGGTAAGTACGCCGCCCTGCCTCTATGCATGGCTTCTGTATCTGAGAACACCCGTCCCACCTCTAATCACCCCCTAAGGAAAGTGTCCTTTCCTAAAATGATGACAGGTATGACATATTTTGACTTAGGACTAAGAAGACAGTCCAGGGCTGACACTGCCTAACCGGTCTATAAACTCTATTGGGGACTGTGCTGTTTTTTTGCAGCTTTGGGGGAGGGGGCATTTTTTTTTAACCTAACATTTACCATACTGCCAAGGAGTTCTAAACCTAGTTTTTTTCCCATAAAGTATATCTATTATACAACTTCTTCAGATACAACTAAAAAAGACAAAAAACTATGAAAACAAAACTAATCACAAAGTCTTTTTAAGGTGACTGAAGATCCCTCTAAAGAATTCCTGTTATATATTGTAAAAACTCTTAGCACAAAACACATGATAATAATACAGGAGATTTACATTTCCCTTCTGTCTCGTAATGGACTGGAAAATTGAAAAGATGTATGAAGCTTGTAGAGCCGGAGCAAGCAGAATATTTGCCTAATTGAGAAAGAAATCTCTTTCAAACAGCACCACTTTCCATTTTTATATCCATTCTACTCATTTGCAGTGTCATATACAGTGCTGCATTCATTTCCCATTTTAAGTATATTATCTAAATGGTTGTTGATTTATATTACATAATAAAGCATTTGTGTTACAAAAAAAATGTGTATACAGCACTTAGGGTTATATAACAGTACATATAGCACATTGGAGGATGCTAGACTTGTTAACCTTTCTGTACGTTGATAAACATATGCAGAGTGTTTGCAGACAATAGCTTCTATAGGCATTATGAAGTGCCAACACGGCGAGCTTCTGCTACGGAGGGCTAAATTGTTCCTGCATAATGAATAAAGAATTTGGTGAGATTTTTTTTTTCATTTACCTGCTAACTCACAGTTAGCCAAAAGACCTCACCTAATCTTATCCGATTTTGTAATAAGAATATATATATATTCTTTGCTTTGCACATTGTATATGTATCAACATACCTGCTAGCTTACTAGGTTTGGCCCAGAGGTTTCATGAATAGAACTAACTCCTGGACCTCAGTCATAATATTTGATCTCCAGGTGGGCCGCCATTTTCAAGTCTCTTAGAAGCGAGATCCACCAGAGATGGGGAGCTGCGACTAGCTCTACCCCGAGGCTAATGTTAGTATTAATAATACATTTAAGTGAGTAGAACATTGAAATCTGCGTGCTGTTTCTTTTAGATTTCAAATTAAACTGTATGGTCTTAACTCTTTCCTGCCCAGGGTAAAAGATTCTACAGACATGGGACTCAGAACAGTCCTCTCGGGGTTAATCCAAAGTAGAAGTAATGTTCTCGCTCTCCTAGAGCCCCATTTACTTCAATATCTAAGAAAACTATGTGCCTTCCATAATTCTCCATCTAATTTGTTGGTCAATTCTTGAAGTAAAAGAAAATGTTTAAACGGCTGCATG
>VKOC01026465.1:0-14525 GCA_009364415.1 Spea multiplicata
ATGCCACTCTGCCCCATAATATGCATTTTAACCCCCTAAATGCCAGAATGGGATATAGGGGTATAAGGCATTTCTGGAGGCAGAGTGGCACATAGGGGGTCAAAAGGCATACCATGGGGCACAGTGGCATATAGAGAGTTAAAAGGCATATCATGGGCCACAGTGCCATATTGGAGTGGCAAGCCTGGGGGCAGATGTGCGTAACTGGGGGACAGGTTGGAAAATACAAGGAAATAAAAACAAAAAAGTATTTTTCTCAATCATAGCTTTTATTAAAAAAATAGTTTACATGAATTAACATTTACTAGTAAAACTTTTTTCCTTTAGGGTCGTCTTATATTCAGGCTTTTTCTTTTTTTCCTAAGTTAATATTCAGATTTTGGGGGGTCGTCTTATAATCAGGGTCGTCTTATAATCGAGCAAATACGGTATACATATTAAGATCCTTTAACCTTTCCTGATAATTTCAGTCCTGCAAACCACTTACCATTTTTCCTCTGAAGGCTCTCCAATTTGTAGATGGGTCTCCAGAACTGTACGCAATACTCTAGGTGAGGTTTGACCAGACATCTGTAAAGAAGCATAAACACCTCTCTCTTTCTGCTACGAATGCCTCTTGCTATACAACCCAGCACCCTGCTCGCTTTTTAGGATGCTTTATTGCGTTCTCTGTTTACCTCATAATCATAAATAATTACTTCCAAGCCCCCCTGTCCTGTTGTTACTAACAGTACACTGCCACCAAAGCTATATACTGCCTTGGAATTTTTGAGTCCCAAATGCATTATTTTACATTTATCAATATTAAACTGCAGCTGCCACACTCCCAACAATTTACTTAAGTAATTCGCCATTTAAGTTGTTCCACCTGGAATGTCTACCCTGTTGCAGACCTTTGTATAATCTGCAAAAATACATTTCCGTAAGACCTTCTTTCACTTATAAAAATATTAAAAGTATGGATCCCAATACTGACCCGTGAGGTACCCCACGAGTAATAAGTCCTACCTCTGAATATAAGCAATTAACTACAACCTCTGACCCCTCTCACTCAACCATTGCCTTATCCATTAAACTATTCTGGCATCCAAGACCAAAGACAGTAATTTATTTTCATTAGGGGACAGTGTTGAATGCCTTACGTAAATCTAGATCTCTAGATAGCAGCAGCTGGTCTTTTATGTCAGTCACCGAGTCAAAAGACTAAATGGTGAGGGGGAGGTTGGTGTGTGACACCACCTAGCACTTACACTGATGTGAGGTTCCATGGTGTAATGGTTAGCACTCTGGACTCTGAATCCAGCGATCCGAGTTCAAATCTCGGTGGGACCTGCTTTTCTTATAATTTACCAGTGCAGCATTATCCACATAATAAAGAGGAGGTGACCAAGGAAAAGTCCTTTCATACCCTGTGTAATATCACTGATGGTATATTATTAAGATCCTCGACCCTTCTAAATATTGTTTTTTTAATGTTGATAAATGTAAAATAATAATGTAAAATAAATAACTTGAAATAATAACAATAATAATAATGTAAAATAAATAACTTGAAATGTAAATAAAATTCCAAGGCAAAATATATCTCTTGTCAGTCCCCATTGTGTAACGTTCTGGAGACCCCATCTACAGCGGGACATTGATAAATCGGAGAGAGTTCAGAGGAGCGCTACTAAAATTGTGAATGGGAGGATAAAAAAAAATCAGGCAAGACTGAGAGACCTCAACAGATATAGCTTGGAGAGGGGATGTGATAGAAACATTTCAATAGTTAAATTAATTTAACAAAATACAGGAGGGAAGTTTATTTCAAAGGATGAGAAATGTTAGAACAAGAGATCATTATCCTACACTAGAGGGTCAGAGGCTTAGATGTAATAAAAGGAGGCTTAGGGTAATAGACAAGTGGAACAGCCTCTCAGCAGAACTGGCAGAGGTTAACACAATAAGTGAATTTAAACATGCATGGGATAGGCGTATAGCTATCCGGTTGGATATGTCTGGATATTTTATAACACAATCCTGTTCGTATTACATTTTGACCTTCATGTGGTTTAATTCCTGGCTTTTACACCCAATCTGCTACACTCTTACACATTTTGACTAAATACCCTGAAATAGTTTGAAGCAAAGATTAACTTCAGGTTCAATGGAGTTACGAAAATGTCTACTTATATAATCAGAGTGGGAAGTAGAGCAGGTTTGACCTGTCTTCTGGATACGAATGAAGCAGCTAATTTATGAAAAAAAGGTACTAAAGAAAGAAAGCTAATTAGGTCATCTGCAAAGAACTAAGAACAAAAGGGCCGGAGATAATTAGTCGCTTTCTACAAATAATAGATATGTAAATGAGCATGAAAATAAAGAAATGGAGAATAAAGAATGAATATTTTTAGAAAAAGTAAAGTAAGGGGCTTTAAGGAAGAATGAGAGAACCAGATGTAGGCAGGTTGTGAATTGCTGCAAAACAGGGTAAAACCAGAATTATATTTGTTAAATAAAGTCTAATACGTATGTCTCTGCTGTAATCTTTGGATTAATATTTATTTTCTTGCTTGATTTGCCAATGCCTAGTAGGGCTTAAGGGTAAACCTTAAGCAAAAGGTCTGTCTAATGTGTCCTTGCAAATATATGCATTGAATAAACATGAGATATGTTGGAGAGAGCTCAAAAGGGTCAGCCCTGTGTCCTGTATATACCAATTCTCTTACCTGTGTTTGATTGCGAATAATCTCGCTACTTTACATATCATTTGGAGTTCTGTGTATGTTCTGACCAGGGGCATAGCTATAAACCACTGGGTCCTGGTGCAAAATATCGCCCGGGCCCTAAACTTCAACAGCTGGTCTGTGCCATCATTCCCCCCACACAACTGGTCTGTGCCTTCTTTGCCCCTTGCCCACTTCCAACATACAACGTATGTAAACACACTTACACAAATTACACACTTACTCATATGCACTAACACACACTTGATCTCACCCCACTTACACCATGCTCATACACACACAATTACACATCCATGCTCACACACAAGTCCACATCCATGGTAACACACACACACAAGTACACATCCATGATCAAACACACACACAAGTACACATCCATGATCAATTACACACAAGAGCACATGCATGTTCACACACACAAGTACACACATATATATATATGTGTGTACTTGTGTGTACAGGCTGCTTGTGTACACTTTGTGTCCCCATCCAACTAAAATCTTCCAAGTGGCTGGTGAAACTCACACTGTGTGTTGTGTCTTCTCAATGTGGTTTCAACTTCCTTGTTTTTCCACTCATTATCAAGGGCCAACATTGACAGGCCTCTCCTGAACAGGCCCTGCAAAATGCATAATTCAATAGGCGAGGAGACCTAGAAGAAATATGACTTCTTTGCTTAAGCTTACAGGGGTTGCCCCTCCATAATATATAGTGAAGTTAACAAAGGTGAAACCACAACGCTCCTGTCAACTCTCCCTTTAGTGAATAAACCTCCATTAATGTGCAATTGCTATTCTTTTAAAACCGCAGAATACTGGGCACTACCCGAGACAGATAGCCCAAGGGAGCTGACTGTATGTACAAGGATGTTTTTAGTTGCTTGAGGACTTCCCAGAATAAACTGGGAGGATCTATTAAGTCATTTTGAAAATTACACAGGAGTATAATTGAACTATTACTTATTTAGCGTAGTAAGTTAAATTTGTAATATTTGTATTTTTGCTTTTTTTACTTGTATCAATTCAGACTGAAGAAAGAAATGTAATGTGATAATATTTTCTGTATAGAGAAATTCGCTTATAACAGCTATCTAGGGTTCCACAATTCAACCTATAGAAAGAGTACCAGCTGTGCGTACGTCTGCTTGGATTCCCATATATACCTTCCTTTGATAAGAAGCTAGGATCGCTACTTACAACAGCTCCAAAAACTTAATCCAGTGTGAATGTTCAGCAGCAGAGACATCAACACTAACTATAAAAGGAAATTATTCAAGTCATGTACAGCCCCGCTACAAGCCCAATATTAATCCTGCCTGGGTTTCTGTTTATTTTCTCCTTAATTTGCATCAGGAAATATAAAATCTCTATAAAAACTAAGCTATTTTTTGGATCATTTGACATAGTACAAAATTATAAAAATTCTAATCACTTGCAAACATTGTATATATCTTACTAACTATTGTAAAGCTTTTAGTGAGAACATAACAGAAACCCAACAAGGTACTGTGTTGGGGTTAATCGATGATCGACCCTATGTTGAAGGATAAGAATTAATTATAGCTTTTAGCTTTCATTTTTCAATGTGTGCAGTTTTTTTTTTGGTTTTTTTTTACAGATATTTAGTTACATTTAAGGATTTAACCCTATGAATCTGATTCCCATGTCCAAAAGTGATAACCCTGTGTTACTGCGTCTATTTCCTTCCTAAATGTTCCTTCTTTCTCCAAACTCTAGTCTTACAAAGGCTGCCTGAACCAAACAACAATAATCAGCAACTTTATAATAACAATAAGGCAAATATAAGTTAATCATGCAGACCCAGAACAAGACGTTCCCATGGTATACCCTTCATTTGAATGGGAAATAAACCTTGATGACATCAGAAAACCGGTTCTTTTCTTCCAAGAAAGTAAACTGCTACTTCCCATAACAGCAGACAGAAGAGGACATTCTAACACCAGTCAGAAAGAATAGCCGTGGCCAGCAGGCCCAGACGGAGCTCGGAAGAGCAGGGCCCTCTTCTCCTTCTGTCATCACATTTGTAAATGTTATTGTCCACTTGTATATTGTCAATGTTAGTGTTACTTTTTACGTCCTCATATTGCAATACCGCAACAGAATCTGGTGGTCTATAAATAAATATAATTTAAAGAAACCAAAACCAATGATAATCTGCAATGAATTAGTGTCCAGATCAAAGAAAATACAATAACATACCTGATTTTAATTCATTCCAGATTATGTATAATATAGCTATTCCTGGGTGGCATTTCTTCCAACATGTAGAGTCTATATGTTCCTGGTGTTAGTTGGCTGCAAAATTATATTTGCCATTATAGACTAATTATCATCTTTTATGTAATATCCCCCGAAGTGATAAATCACCCACACAAATGTTTGTCTAGTGTAGAATACATGAATATGATATGTGTATATGAATACATGGATTTTAGTTAATGGATCTGTTATATTTAACACCCCCTCCCCATTTATAATTTGTGCCAGGAACATTTGTGGCACAAAAGCAAGCACTTATAGGTTGTTGCCATAGAAGCAGTAAAACCTTCTTAAGGATTTCTGTAATGTTTTTATGTGATTAAACCTTCAATGGAAAGAAAAACAAAGACTGATGTACTTATTTGCTCAAGATACAAGACAGGGTAATTAATGCATTTAAGTAAGAGAATCTCATATGTATTTCCAAATATTTTTGTCGGGTTGGCATACGACTTTAATATATTGAGCTGAACCTACAAACCAGGAGCCTCCAGTAATTGTCTTGCATAATAATGGAGAACGCAAGGGCTGTTGAGTGAATAGCGATATGTGGCAGAGCTTGTTTTCCTGCTGTATGAATAGACCCCTATTGCTTTGTTCGTGCGCATGACTCCTCGGGGGATATGGGACATTGGACCCCACGGATAGTTGCTAATCTTTTATGGGAAACTGCAACATTTTCCACTGAATGGAACCTCGTTCTGGCCGGAAGCCTTAATCTAGATGAAAATCTGCTGTTTTCAAGGCTACAGCTCTTTGGGAACTTGTTTGAGCTTTCTACAAGACAATTTACTATAAATTAATTGTTGGTTAACTATTTAATTGCAAGAACTTTCTGAGGCATTCAAGTATGTATGAACCTGGAACGTGGTCAACAATTGGCATGCAACATATATTTCTCCTCTGGTGAAAGATTTAGCGTGAATTTTCCATTTATGGAGAAGTTGCTGATTCTATCTTTTGATTCTTTGAAGTGATTCTGTTTTGGATAAGACTGGATGTTGGCTCCAAATGATCTGGTGCTTATAAGGCACATTTTATGCTGCGTGACTACCTTTTCAAAAGGAGAGGAAAAACAATTCATACAGGGCTTATTACTGCATCAAAACAATTCCAATGATCCATAGAGTTGGAAGGACAGGGGGGAAAGTGCATTATTAGGACTGGGCACAGTAGGAACCCCGGGGGGAACTGGACTTTAGGCCAATCCTTTGTTAAAGGAGCTTCATAGCCATTGTTTGTTGGTTTTGGAAATAATGTCCACGTTATCTTTGGACTTAGATCAGTTTCTGGCCAGGTTCGGTTCTAAGGTTACTGCTGCTCCCCTGGCTGCAATTAGAAGGAGCTGTTTACATACTAAAGGATGCCCTGGGCGTTTGTTTTTCTCAAAAAGCCTAATATGGGGTTTTATCTATTTGAAAGCATATTATTTAAAATGTGCTTCAAATTAATTTTAACAAGTCTATCATTTTATTTTATTATTTTCTCAATGTGTTATCATAAAAAAACAACACAGAAAAAGTGTAATTCCGTCAGTAAGATAAGCGCAAGGGAGCCTTCTTATACTTATAACTTAATGTTTTTTTACTTTTTTTTTGTTGGTAAGAAGATTAGTATTAAATGTCACCAGCTTCTTAGGAAAAAGTATTTTCTGTATACTTTGTTCTGTGAGTTGATGTGTGCTCTCACATGAGTGTTTTTGTTTGTTTTTGTCCCATTCAGTCTGTCCACCTATCTGCAGATAAACCCACCACATAGACAATTGTGTTAAATCAAGTCTTTAACAGGTTCCTAGGCAGGTATATGGTGGTCAGGCTTATCTGCATTACAAATGCTTTCTCATAGACTTTGGGTCTTAGTCGTTCTGTTTTTCAAGGTCGACAACATTCTCCTTCTCAGCATAATGTAAAGTTATTCCAAAGACAATATTTTTCAACTTGGCAAAGCTCCATTTTCCAGAAATAGGATTGTTCATGCATCCTTCAGTTTTTGTGTGCTAGTGATTGTTTTTTTTCTGCTGAGGTGTATATCTCATATTTGCACATTGAGCATATTCTCTGCTAGATGACTTTTGAGCTGCCTTATTATACGATCCTTCTGGCTGGACATGCCCCCCTGGGCTAAATGCTGCCAGCCTTCCCATGCCAAGACATGATCTCATTTCCCAGCACCTCGCATTTCTCACACCTTCAGAAACACTGAGAGACAGTGAGAAACAGATCAGTTCCACAGGGGTGGTTCTAGATTTTCAGCATCCTAAAGAAAAAAAGACAAATCCTGGGTCCCATCAACAATAGTAATGAAAATAATAATTATTCATAAACTCACATGCGCAATATTTATGGCCATACATTTATATTACAGGGATATAACTCCATGAGTAATCTTCATTACACTTGTTTTTGTGTCACTTTATCCTAAAAGGTGTCCCTTGGACTGCTGGGGCTCTAAGCAGTTGTCCAACCAATTTATATGGACGCCCCCCTCCTTGCTGTTCCAATTTTTAAGAGCATGGCAAAATACTAGCTCTGCTAACACTCCACCTTATGCTGCTGATGCCCAACCATTGAGGGCATAAATGGGGTATTCAAGCTACCCCTTGTGCAGGGCTAATATCCCTCCCATATAGTACATTTCTGTGGATGCTGGTGGCCCTTCATAATGCATGATCAAGTTAGTGAATAAACCTATGAGTTGTCTTCTACACTAAAATTAGACTTTTACTATCTTTGGTAAACACGAAATGGATACCTTTATAGATCATTCTGCTGGATAATGATATTGTTTCAATAATAGCAACATTTAGTATATAATGTAGCACAAAGTATTACTAGAATTTTACAGCATACAGCAACATAGGTGCCACCCCAACCCCAGCCCTGCATATTTGTATACAGTACTACCCTTCTCCACTAGATGGCAGTAAATAGAAAGAAACATCATGCCTTTTTTACACTCCTACAATGTAATCTTAAAATATTGATTGATGCATCTGTTCCATTTTCTATTATACACATTGTCATATAACACATTATTAAATATATGTAATCTGGACCACTTATCAGTTGTACGTTTTGCTGCAATGCACTATTAAATTGAACATATCTAGACATGACATGTTTGATGTGTTATTTAAATTTCTACTTAGACTAAACTATTATTTTCTGCATTTTTCCCTGCAAATTACTACTGTTTTGAGTTTTAATGAATGCATATGTTCTGTGAAGGGCTGGAAGTAGTCAAGCATTGGTAGGAAAGCACTCCCACTGAAATCAATGAGACCACACATGCATGCAGAGGCCTCAATAGATTCTCACCCACGGCCTTCGCTAAACCAGCGCCAGAGGTGACTGGTAAGAAGTATATCACGTGCAAATAGATGTGTTACGACGAAAATATCCCCCTCACAGAAAATAGCAGGCGGGCAGGCAAAGGGGCAAATACATATGAGGGGATTCTGGAGATTTGTAAGGGGGATACCACAAAAATTTGAAGGAGCTACTCATACACATTAAAGTACCTTGATGACTTGAGTGTCCCTTTAATGAGTTCCTTGTTGGTGACAGATAAGATATAATAAATAATTTTATAAGCTGCAGTGAAATAGCTGTCTACAGTGTCCAAGTAATAGCCAATGAGTTTATAGTTACTGGAGCATATTCTGAAGCAGGTCAAGTTACTTATGGAATGAGATTAGAAAATGTCTTGAAGAAAAGTTCTTGTTCCACCTTCCCTGACCTTCCTGTAGGTTATGGGGGCGGATTGGGTTCTTCCCTTCTCTGAAAGACCCTGTAACACTTGGGGGTGACGCTAAATTATGGAGTGGCAATACCACAATACGAGAGTTGTTGGTAGTTCTGCTGCTCCACATCAAGTTAATTATCGGAGAAAGGGGTGTCTTGTCTGTGGGTTGTATTGGTAGCTGATAGCGTGTTCTCACAGTTCAGATACCACTTTAATGCTATGTACTGCTTTTCCTTTGTTATGGGAATTCATAAAATGTGTACCAAGAAGACGTCTTGAAGCTATAGTATGCCTTTTTACTAATGACAAATGATTGCGAGTAGAGGAACAAAGCTAAATGAAGCAAGAAAAGGTAAATTAAGGTTAAGCATGAAACAATTAAAATGTGTGTTTTTATTACTATTACATTTTATTTATAGAGCTCCAGCAGATTTTGCTGAACTAAACACAAAATTCAGTAATTTATTTAAATAACATTGAAATTGGTCCTTGCCACCCCTGCAGTGGACTGCTTGTCGGGATGATTAGAGAGATCACGTGAAAGGGAGAAGCACAGAAATGTAGTCATTTAGTTTAGGATTTAGGTGGCCAGTAGGGATAGAAACCCCCATAGGGCAAAGAAAAGAAACCCCCGCATGATACAAAGAGAGAAACCCCTGCAGGGCACAGAGATGCCAGCCAGTATCACCACAACAGGAATTTATGTCACAAAACCAACAATTACTGATTCGGAGCACTAGAGATACTTAAAGCAGAATACCTCTAACTGGCATACAATATGACTTGGGAGCAGAGCTGAATCCAGCTGGAAGAACAGTGAATGTGTGGAATGTGTATTAGCACGCCAGCAATGCAGACATGCGGGTACGCGTGGCTACAGTTTGGCTATGAGCGCTACTTTATCCCGATATCTGTAAAATTATAAATAGTGCCTGGAACTTTTGGAGCCGGGAGTTGTCAGAATGATGCGTGAGACACAGTAGGCGCAATGCACCAAGTTTTAAGGAATAAATCAGTGCTGATAGTTATAGCAAACTATAAGATTTATACTTCTGTTAGAAAATCTGAATTTAATCTTTATGGTTCTTAAGGGAAATACATTATGTTGGGCCTGCTGCGCAGTATTACTGTTAGCTGATCCCATCTATTTTATCACTTTATATACACTATTAGAATAAGGGTGAGAATAATATTCTAGTCCAATCTAATTTTCTAATTCTAATATTTTTTCGTACATTCTGCTACCAAGGTTATTTCCAAATCAACCCCCTTCTTTGCAGCTTTGGGTATTTTTTTTCTTTCCATTCGTATTGTGTGAGATTATTATACTTCCGTTAGGCTTCTCTAGTTCATGGCTTCTTCTTGTGCTTGGGGATGCTGGGTCACATTCAAAATAAGTGGACCAGACAGTCCTCCGGTTCCTTTTTTCTCAAATGCTTCAATTTCTGTTGAAACACTGTTAATTTTTCAAAAGATAGGTGAACCCCCACAAGCTCCTGCTCCTCTATGATATGGGTCTTACAAGAACCAGGGTGGTCCATGGTTATTTCCAAAAGGTCCCTGTCTTTCAAAATCGATTTATTTTGCTTATATGTTCTGCACCCCAGGTTCTAATGTTCCATGTTCGCTTCATGTTTAAAATATTTGAATTTCTCGACGCACAAT
Organism: Spea multiplicata; assembly: GCA_009364415.1. Lineage (NCBI taxonomy): Eukaryota > Metazoa > Chordata > Amphibia > Anura > Pelobatidae > Spea > Spea multiplicata. Next base: position 10,418 of record VKOC01026465.1, read on the forward strand.
TGAGACACAACATAGAGAAGTCTCCAAATTCCTTCCAGAAGGTCCCTTCCCATTCAATGAGATATTAACTACATTTTAGATAAAACCATAGATGCTAACACTAGTCAGCATTGTTGTGGATATGTGACATTCATGTCGTGTGTGTTTGGTGAGCCTCATATCATTGCTTTAGAAAACATATGAGACTAACTTACAGACAGGACATTCAGAAGTGGTTTCCTGGCAGACAGCACAGGACGCCCATACAGAAAACCATCACTGCTAAAGAGAAAGCCACAGGACCTTGTAACATAATAACCCAGCACGAAGAACATATTTTCTACTATATGAGGCACATCCATTGGAACAGGGCCGGCCTTAGGGGTGTGCGACCTATGCGGCCTCACAGGGTGCCATGGCAACAGGGGTGCCTGCCCGGGACTTAAATGAAAACATTGGTTTGTTTTTTTTGTTTTTTTAACTTTATTTAACATCTTCCATGTTAAGTTACTTTATTTAACATGGAGGATTTTAAATAAAGTTAAAACAAAAAAAACCCCTGATGTTTTAAGTTAAGACATTTACGATAGACGCACGTTAATCGAGGTACCTCCGCACACAGTGTGACACACAAATAAAAAAAGCACACAAAATCCGTTATGTCTCTAGTTTTCAGAACCCGTTTAAAAAAAAGACAGTTTACCGGTGAGCATCGTCCTCTCTCTACTTATACACGTAACACAAACCCGGTAATAAACACACAGCAGCCGGGAATTCATAAAACTATTTATTACACAAAAATACACATTACAATCTTTAATGCAGTTTTAACTATTTATCTGCCTCGTGGGAGATTGTTTTTTTGCTTTCCAGCAGGCTGATCTCCAGCAACTCTCATGTCTTATGATGTCATAGTTCTGACACACAGACACTCCTGCACACAGACACGGCGACAGCTCTCTGTAGCACACATACACTATTCATCTTCCAGAGAAAACATATATGTAGCTCTCTCTAACACGTGTATTACTGATCTTTGGGCAAAACACAAATATTAACAATCACACCAATAACACGCAGCTCCTCAAACGCGGAGACATACAGAGGAAGAGCGCAGCGGATGCCGAAAAACCTAAAACGACTGAAAACATCCGGATTTGGGCAACAAATGGGTAAAAGCCTAATAATAACTCCAGCCTTTTTTTTCTCAGGTTCAGGGAGTGTTAGGTAAGAACACCTTTTGCTTGTTTCCGGTGGGCCAATTTAAATTCAGAAATGAAATTCGTTGTCAGAAGCCCACATTTCCTCTCACGTACCCTCTCTCATTGTAATGTTTAAATCGGTTAATATTTTTAGCCGGTATCCCGATTTGTTGAGATGAAATCACCCTATTTTCCAAATTGGAACACATTCCTGAACCAGAATTTTAATATATTGTTTAAGACTAAAGAGTTGAAACCGTATCTAGCATTGAGGCATTAGTTTTATCAGGACGCCATACAAAGTGAGTACATTTTTAATACTAGCGATATCCAGCTATATATGGGGCCATCTGTCACATCTCTAGTTTGTATTTTTGGGTAATGAGAGCATGGACCAACCTGCTAGCGTTATAATATTTTATATCACGCTTTTCTACCTAATAAAATACATTTAGAGAATGCTGTTTGTAATAGTTTCAATCAGGGTTTAGAAACAAGAGATCATCTGAATAAGATATGTCAATTTTGGGAGAATATTGGCTTTAATTGAATTTATTTTTCCTCACCGTTAATCTCCAGCGTTTTCCACCCTTGCAGATTTTTATACGTTTGTTGTAGTTGTGGTAGGAAGTTATCCTCCAGCACTTATTTAAGATATTTATTCCTAGGTGTTTAATGTCATCTTTAGACCGGGTGAAAACAGTTTGTTTATCAAGTTGCATTTCACATGGTCGGGATGTTTTTCTAAATGGCGCTTGTATTGTGAATATATGGCGTATTCGTCTATAGCTTTCACTATTTCTTATACCGAGATCTCCAGATTTTCCTTGGCGATTAGTATATCATCGACATAAAGGCTCCCCGTGTCCAGTAGTGAAGCATTTAATGCTTGGGTTTTCTCTATTAAAGATGGCCAAGGGTCCCAATGAGACAATATATAAAAGTGGTGATGAGGAGAAACCTGATCCCATTACTCTAGCAGTAGGGATAGTATATAAAGCCTTGATAGCGTCTATCATTCTAGCATTAAATCCAAAGGCTTCTAGAGATTTTAAGAAGAGATTCCATCTGAATCTGTCAAAGGCTGAAGTCTAATGTGTCTATTACCTTTCTTCTATTATTCACCGAAACCTACTTGGTTTGAATGAATCAACGAATGACCTATAATTTTCATCCCATTTTTATCTTTAAAATATTCCTCGGTGAAGTATTGATAGGAGATTGTACAGAGTTTGCTAAAATTTTAAAAACATAAGCCAATTTTATCAGGGTTCATAACTTTTTTATCAGTATCTAATTTTCGTGATTAACCTCTTTGCTGCTTTCTTTTTGAAGTTTATTTGTGATTAATTTATTGATCTTATTCCCTTTATAGCAACATTTGCTTTTAGAAAATGTCAGTGTGATGGTGCTATATAAATAATAATAATACACAAAAATACACATTATACAGTGCTGAAGAATATGATGACAAAATATAAATCAATACTAATAATAACACATTGTACAATGCGGCGGTATATGTTGGCGCTATATTAATCAATAATAACACATTTTACAGTGCTGCAGAATAGGATGGCACTATATGAATAATAATAACACACATTGTACATTGTTGTGGAATATGATGGTGCTATATAACTAATAATATTAACACATTCTACAGTGCTGCAGAGTAGGATGAAGATATATAAATCAATAATAATAATACACGTTGTACAGTGCTACGGCATTTGACGGCGATATATCTATAATAATAACGCACATTATACCGCACTGCGGAATATGATGGCGCTATATAAATCAATAATAATAACACACATTATACAGCGCTGCAGAATATGGTAACTTTAAATAAATAATAATAGTAACAGATATTGTACAGCGCTGCGGAATATGATGGCGATATATAAATTATATTAACAGACATTGTACAGCTCTGCAGAGTATGGTCGCGATATATAAGTAATAAACAAAATGTACAGCTCTATAGAATTTGATGGTAATATATAAATAATAATAACACACATTGTACAGCGCTGCGTAAGATAATGGCGCTATATAAATCAATAATAATAATAATAATAATAACACACATTTTACAACTCTGCAGAATATGATGGCACTATATAAATCAATAATAACATATTGTACAGCGCTGCGGTATATGATGGCACTATATAAATAATAACACGCACAGGAATCGAGGTAGGTGAGCAGAGTCCAAAGAGTCGGTGGGTCTGGCGCACAAGAATCAAGGTAGGTGACCAGAGTCCAAGGAGTCGGTGGGTCTGGCGCCCAGGAATCAAGGTAGGTGAGCAGAGTCCAAGGAGTCGGCGCAAAGGAATCAAGGAAGGTGAGCAGGGTCCAAGGAGCCCACTGGTCTGGCGCACAGGAATCAAGGTAGCAGAGCAAAGTCCAAGGAGTCGGCGGGTCTGGTGCACAGGAACCAAGGTAGCAGAGCAAAGTCCAAGGAGTCGGCAGGTCTGGCACACAACAATCACAGTAGATGAGCAGAGTCCAAGGAGTCGGCGAGTCTGGTGCACAGGAATCAGGGTTGGTGAGCAGAGTCCAAGGAGTCGGCACACTGGAATCAAGGTAGGTGACCATAGTCCAAGGAGTCGCCGGGTCTGACACACAGGAACCAAGGTAGCTGAGCATAGTCTAAGGAGTTGGCGGGTCTGGTGCACAGAAATGAAGGTAGGTGAGCAGAGTCCAAGGAGTCGGCGGGTCTGGTGCATAGGAATCAAGGTAGGTGAGCAGAGTCCAAGGAGAGTCAGCGGGTCTGGTGCACAAGAAGCAAGGTAGGTGAGCAGAATCCGGGGTCTGGGTCAAGGAGTCAGCCCACAGGAATCAAGGTAGGTGAACAGACTCCAAGGAGTTGGCGGCTGTGGCGCAGATGCAACATGGATAGGGAGCAGAGTCCA
>VKOC01026469.1:0-24463 GCA_009364415.1 Spea multiplicata
ATGTTGTAGCAGCGTGGAGTGGCATATGTGGGAGGCAGCGTGGAATGGCATATGTGGGAGGCAGCGTGGCGTGGCATGTCCGGGAGGCAGCGTGGCAAGCCTGGGCTCAAATGTGCATAAATTGGGGGGCTGGTTGGGAAATAAAGACAAGAAATGCATTTTATCAAAGTTTTTTTTATTCTGCTGTTTGTATTTAACATCATTTGTTTATTAAATTATTTTAAATAAATGAAAAATTTACATTCATTTTTTTATCCGATTCCGATTAATCGAAAAAATAATCGGCCAACTAATCCATTATGAAAATAATCGTTAGTTGCAGCCCTAATCCATTATGTTATTATTTACCTTTAATGTTTGTAAACTCCTTCTGTAAGCTTCAGGTGTTCTAATAGCATGGTTTCATAAGACTTTCTGACAGTACTATTTGTTCATATCAGGTCTATTTTTTGTCAGAATTCAAATTGCATTTTTAAATTGTGTTACTTGAAGCAGACACGGTTTGTGCAACTGACCTTTTGCATCTGACTTTTATGTGTGCTTTCCAAATTGGTGTAATTTGTAAACACTGGTAATTGCCTTTTTCTGCCTGATCAAGTGCATTTCTCATTGTAACAGTAGAACACAAATACCATCATAACATCAGTCATTATCAAGCAGAGATGAAATTAGATATGCAAATTTGTGGAAATGTGGTCTTTTTTATCGGCCAACTAATCCATTATGAAAATAATCGTTAGTTGCAGCCCTAATCCATTATGTTATTATTTACCTTTAATGTTTGTAAACTCCTTCTGTAAGCTTCAGGTGTTCTAATAGCATGGTTTCATAAGACTTTCTGACAGTACTATTTGTTCATATCAGGTCTATTTTTTGTCAGAATTCAAATTGCATTTTTAAATTGTGTTACTTGAAGCAGACACGGTTTGTGCAACTGACCTTTTGCATCTGACTTTTATGTGTGCTTTCCAAATTGGTGTAATTTGTAAACACTGGTAATTGCCTTTTTCTGCCTGATCAAGTGCATTTCTCATTGTAACAGTAGAACACAAATACCATCATAACATCAGTCATTATCAAGCAGAGATGAAATTAGATATGCAAATTTGTGGAAATGTGGTCTTTTTTATGTGTTATAGATTTGAACAAGGTTTTCATTAACAAAAAGAATATTTTTTGTACAGCAGTACCATTTTATGACAGTCAGTAAACTACAGTGACTTTATAATTATTCAAGTGCTAAAGTATTCAATGCTTTTTGAGGTGAAAATGTATTTTCAGTCTACTGTAAATTAATAATCTATCTACAGATTGGCAATGTACTATTAATGGCATGTCTAAATTGTAGCAAATCTAACCTAACCCTCAGGCTTATGTATATAAATTACATTTATTTATATATCGCCAGCAAATTCTGTATCGCTGTTACAATAGTCGGTAACAGTAAAATAATTTAAAATCACACACAATAACAAACTAGTAGGAGAAGTGCTCTTGCAAGCTTATAATCTTGCAATCTCTATATAGTCTATAGTATAGTATAGTCTATAGTCTATACTATATATAGTTGATGGAGAAGTGAAACAGTAGAGGTTGATGGTCCTTCAGATGACTTGATTAGGATGCTGACTAAATATTAGGAGGAAAGGTTGTATGCTTCTCGACAAAAGTTCGGCTTACAATGGGGTTTTGAAATTTGCATCGGAGGAATATGGAGAACTTTAGTTATGAAGAAAGACTAGAAAAATTTAACAGGATCTGATCACATTGTACAAATACATACAAGGTCAGTATAAACAGTTCTCTAGTGATCTATTCACCAAGAGGTCTCTACAAAATACACAAGGTCATTAGTTGAGACTTGAGGAAAGGAATTTTTTTTAGCATCAGCATAGGAAAGGGTTCTTCACAGTAAGAACAATAAGAATATGGAATTCTATGCCTAAGGATGTTGTGTTATCTAACTCTGTAGATATTATAAGAAAGGTCTGGATGCTTTTCTGGTTAAGCATAACATAAAGGGCTTCAACTGCTAAAAGGACAGTCGTATTAGAGAGTTGATCCAGGGAGTAATCTGATTGCCGCTATGGAATCAAGAAGAAATGTTTTTCCCTGCTGTGGCATAATTGGTAATTGCCCCAAGTGGGGTGTTTTTTGCCTTCTTTTGGATCAACTTTAGAACTAGGTATGTGTGAAAGGTTGAACTTGATGGATTGAAGTCTTTTTTAGCCTACTATTCTATATTAGGGGAGAAGAGGGGGTAGATAGTGAGAAGGGGAAGAGATCATGAGAAAGGGGGGTAGTAAGAATATTGAAATAAATAATGAGTGTGGATGTAATGTGAGGATTCATTGTGTGAATGAATGAGAGAGTTAATGAATTAATGTGTGGATGAATTGTGTGAATGAGTAAGAGAATCAATGATTTGAGGTGTGGATGAGTTGTGTGAATGAGAAAGAGAATAAACAAATTAATGTGTGGATGAATTGTGTGAATTAGAGAATGAATGAATTAATGTGTGGATGAATTGCGTGAATGAGTGAGAGAACTCATGAATTAATGTGTGGATGAATTGTGAGAATGCATTAATGAATATTTGTAAATGATTTGTGTGATTTTCTTAATCCTCTTCTCACTTCACTTCTCTCTTCATCTTCGATCTGATGTCTTCGTCCGCATCTTTGAGAACATAACCTGGTGGGAATTTCCTTCAAAAATGGCACTGCTTGCAGTGACATCCTCTCCCCATCCTCCAACTCTGGAGAGGACATCACCACAAGTGCTGCCATGACGGTGCTTTAGGTGATAAATAGAAGATTGATGTTAGAAGTAGGAGAGAAGAGAAGGGAGAAGATTGAAGACAAAAGAAGATGATGAAGAAGAAAAACAAGATGCCAAAGCGGTTGGCAGAGGAGGTAGAGAAACATTTAGAGAGCGTGAGAGAGTGAACCAGACTGTGAGAGAGTGAATGAGAGTAAGTTGGTGACAGTGAATGTGGACACTAGGCAACGAATTTAAAAAATGCCCACGACTTTTTGGCCAAACCAAATGGGCAGGGCATGAAATTTGTTGCCTAAAATTTAGCATATGTCTAATATATAACACTTTGTACAGTAAAGATTTCAAGATTTATAAATGAAGAAATTCTCCAAAGTCATGAAAAGGAACATCTTAAATAATGCTAAACACCAAGTCGATAGCATACAGCTGAACTTGTGTCTCACACATGCCAAATGAGTATGCTGTGAAGCTTAAGTACACAGTTTACTAAATTGCTTTGTTTTGATTACTTTTCTCACAGTAAAGACTTACATTTCTTGCTTTTTGTAAGTGACCAGTTTGTACACCATCGCAGCTTATGCAACACAAAAGTTAGAGAAACAAAGATACGTTCATACACTTAAATTCCCACTCACATTCCCACCATTCATGATGAGCAAACCTGTCATATAAATACATGCTTGAAAAACCAGCTCCAGGGTCCATATTGCTGTGGAAAGAACATTCGTAAAATAAAAAAAAAGATAAGTCTTTCTGATTTTACAAATGTTTTTTCCAATGAATGTATGAAAACATGTATCTGCCTGTTTATATTGGTTTTGTATTAATAAAACTATTTTAAATACAAACAAACAGTGTGATCAAGAGGCCATTCTGGTGAAACGTATTGCAACACTGAATGATATTGAGAGGAGTCTCTTGCTCACTGAGTCATATGCCGGCGCTCTGCGTGAAGTGCCGGCACCCGAGACAAACTCCTCACGCTGCACACTGGGCAGCGGCGGCGGCGGCGAGCAGAGGAGTCCCGGACTTCTGTCAGTCAGGGGGGCCCAAGAGTTGCCGAGCGGTCGTTTTCACCGCTTGACACCCCTTGGGCCCCCCTGACTGGCAAAACTCCAGGGCCCGGTCGCAGTCGCGACCCCTGCGACCCCGGTAGTTCCGCCACTGTCAAGAGGCCATTCTGGTGAAACGTATTGCAACACTGAATGATATTGAGAGGAGTCTCTTGCTCACTGAGCAGAGTTCGGATGGAGCACCTAGCGATAAGGGAGGAGATCAGTCAGAAGGTAACCAGCCACATAGTTGGTTGACTGTTGGATATGGCTGCACTATAGTCACAATGAATTGCACCTGAATGCAAGAGAATCCAATGTGTTTGGGGAGAGGATGGCTAGACTGTTGGAGGAGATGTCTCTCTGTCTGAGAGTAATGTCTATAAATGCTCACAGTTTAGCGAATAAGATCCATAAACTTGTGACAATAATGAGAAAATGACTAAGACATGGTAAAATTATTTATATTATTTCTTTATTACATTATAAACACATATAACGGACACTAACAAATAACATGTTAATATTAAGGTTCTCTTTATATAGAAAAGACAGAGAAGGCAAGAAAGAGAGGGGTGGTCCTGTATGTGCAGAACATCCAACCTAGTACAAGTTAGAGAGGCAAACTTAGGGTCAGTTTGTGTTAAGTAAGAATTTGGTAACTGTACAGTAACTTGTGTAGATATGATAGCTAAAATAACATTAAAGGGGGAATTTAAAATCATGAGTGTCCTTAATCTTCTTGATGTGAACTAGAAAACCAAAGTAGATGGTTGTGCCAGTAGTCTAGATATTTGAAACACCCGACTGTAATTACCTTTAAAACAAGTAGTTGAGGAGCAAACTTGTAAAGAGACCATATTAGAATTAGTGTTCACTAATGGAGATTTGGTATTAGATATGCATGTACGTTTAAGATCTACTGATCATCAGTTGGTGTGGTCTAATATAAGAACAGTTAACAGTATAACAAAAGTTTTCAATTTTAGAAATAACACCTTTTATAAAATCTGAATATGTGTAAGGGACTCATTATCAGACTGGAGCAGTTCAAACTGAGCCCATGAGAAATTGTATTATTTAAAAGTTGAATTATTGAAAGCAAAAAAAAATTGTAATACACTTGTCAGTAAGATCACAAAATGAAAGAAACCACTGTGGTACTTTTTTAGATACATAAATGAGAAAAGGAAAGTTAAATAAGGATATGTTACATTAAAAGCAAAACAAGGAAGCTATGTAGAGGAGGATAAAGGTCCAGCTGATCTCAACATGTGAATTTATAGAAGATGTTCTACTTCTGCTGTCTAAAGTAAATACCCAAAGTTATTGAAATAGCTTAGTGGTGTACTAGCAAAACCGTTAACAGGGTTACTTAAGCAATCATTGTCAACAGGAGAATATTGGAAATTAGTGAATGTTGTACCCGTTCCCAAGAAAGGTAGTAGGGAGGAGTTGGGCAACTATAGGCATACCTGGGAACTTCTCGGCTCCGGCTACCCGGAGCCTGCCCTTGCGGGACGCGGCCAGGACTGCCACTGACGTCAGCGGGTGGTCCCGGAGACTCCCGCATTTAAAGAAAAAAATGGGAGGGGAGCGCAGCGTGTCAAGACCCTGCTCCCGCGACCCAGAGGATTCGGATCTTGACCCAGAGAACCGGAGGAGCAGCACAAACCCGGAGAGTTCCCTGGTATGCCTATAGGCCAGTAAGTCTTACATCAGTAGTAGGGAAAAGAATGGAACTCTGTTAAAGGACAGGATTGTTAAACATCTAAAATCACATGCATTTCAAATCATCCCAAACTAACCCTATTTATTTTTAGGGGTGATTAAAATAATAGATCAAGGTGGTGCATCACCAAGTAGATTTCAGTAACATTTTTGTCACTGTCCTACATAAAACCTAGACTTATTACTAAACTGCAAACTACCAAAGATATAGGGCAGTCAATTAGTACGTAGTCATTCATGATGTGAAAAATAATGATCCGCCTTTTTGAAATGTCTAAGATAATATATATATATATATATATATATATATATATATATATATAATATACAGTATCTCACAAAAATGAATACACCCCTCACATTTTTGTAAATATTTCATTATATCTTTTCACGTGACAACACTGAAGAAATGACACTCTGCTACAATGTAAAGTAGTGAGTGCACAGTGTAAATTTGCTGTCCCCTCAAAATAACTCAACACACAGCCATTAATGTCTAAACATTGGCAACAAAAGTGAGTACACCCCTAAGTTTAATAAACTCACCTCACTATTGGAGTGCTGAGCCTCTGCTTCTTTATTCTATATATTGGAGGGACTGGTGGTACCCTGGCTCGTGCCATTTCACCACTGGGTGCTGTATTTCCATCTTTTGTTTTCATGTATTTCTTCAGTGTTGTCACATGAAAAGATATAATAAAAAATTTTCAAAAATGTGAGGGGTGTACTCACTTTTGTGAGATACTGTATATAAACATTACAAAACAAAAATGGACGTTGTAAGGGACTTTGAAATATTGAAAGATGTATCATTTTTTTTTTTACCCAAAGCATGTTTTCAATTAGTAGGTTGTTCAAGTACATCCCTTAACATTTTAAACTTAACCGATCAATGAGAGGATAGCAAGTTCCGATCTTTGATATAGTGGTTTGAACTCTCTGTGCATGACTCATGCACTACATTCTTGATTATATGCTATTATGAAAGGAATGTTGGCATTCAAATAATACATGTCTATGTAATTTCTGACAGTCAGGACATCTGTTTGACAGCTGGTAGAAAAAAATCCACCTCTGCTTCTATTCACTGAAAAAATTAAGAAGCATTTCATATCCCTTTTTAAAATTCAGTGAATAACTGTCTGGCTGCATTTTGTTTGTGATTCACCTTAGTCATAGTTCATGTAAAAATATAAGGGGGAATTACAACTTACTACTCTAAAGAACCTTTTAAGGCTTTAGTTTATCTTTAACATTTCAGAAGGACAAGTGACCACATCTCTCTGGATTTCACAATGGAACACCCAGCCCTATTTTCATGAAAAGTGCATCTTGGAGTCCATTTTGCATGTAAATTGCTGCTATCATACTTTAGTTATTTGATTTGGAAAATGAGACCTAGTTCTTTGAGTTATTTTTAAGAACTGGAATCCATTATGTATTTTTTTCAATAAAAACAAGGTTGGAATTTTCCTTTAAGACATGGAAGATCCTTACTGAACCATGAAGTGGACAATGCACAGAACAGCTGCAGAATAAACATATTTGTCCCAAGACCCGTGTAAAGAATCTCTCAATATGTTGATGTACTAAAACCGATGGTTTTGTGTTGTCTAGTTTGAAGGCCTGCAGTTAAAATGGTTTGCGGGCTAGAACGAGCAGCTAGTGTTCCTGGGTCATAAGCGTTTTCTTCATGTTTCACATTAATTACCATTACATGTTAATAAATTAATTTCTATAATTGTGAATTCAGATTTGCATGTTTTTTTAATGAAGCTACGAAAATGAGGGCGATCCCCGATGAAGCAAAATCAAATTGCAAAACTACCCAAATTTCGTTACATTTGTTCATTTGTTTGCCTGCTATGGATGAGTTATCTCTCCCTCTAACACATTTTCCAGAATTTTCTTCAGTAATTACAAAATGTGAGTGAGTACATGTGTTAAGCATTCAGAGCCCAATCAATGCTGCTTACAAACAGAAAACAGAAAACAATCAAGGACAGGGTGCAAAAGCGTACAGCAAAAGGGGAAAGGTTTGTAGTTGCAATTGCAATGCTAGAGATATCCATACTGAAAAAATCTCCGATCACTCTAAAAATATATCTCAACCAGAACACCAGTTTATATTAGAGAGGTGCAAAGATGAGGAAAAGAAAAATAAAGGCGAGTTCTGTGGGTTCTACTACTGGGATAGCCACCACCCCCACAGTAAAGTAAATCTCCCATACATTAAGTAAGACTTCATTACAATAAATAAAAGTACACATGTTGAGGGGTCCTGTGGACCTCAAGTTTCTTCTGCTGGGAGCCTGTTCCACACACCCATGCCCTCATTAGCCTTCCTTAGATTAAGTAAAACTTTATTACCTTAAATAAGAGTAAAAATGACAATTAGCCATTTCAATGTCTGTAGGGAAAGCTGTGCATTCATTTACCTCTTCTGGCAAGCCAGGATTATATTATAATATAGAGCATCTTGTAATCCAGACACTGCATGTGTGCACTACAAGCCCAAATATTGTACTTGGTTTTGTAAGTGTGAGCTATTTAACAGACTATAATCGAAACAGTACCAGTCAGAAAAATTTCCCAAAAATCTTTACTTTACCTCCCTACTTGCGTAGAAAGTGTAGTTCCCTTTATAAATAGTAATATCTTCTTGCTGGCGCTTTCTTGCGGTGGGAGGCGTGAACCCAACTGTTCCTGCTTGGGTGGTCACATAGTTTGTTAATATGTCAGTATGCATTTGCAGTTGCTGGGGAAAATAACACCCTAATTTCGGGGCTGACCCAAACAGAACTTCAAAAGGGGAGAGGGAGTGATTCCATATTTCTTTGGTCAGAGTAGCGGTGAAGACGGGTCCTTGATCAATCTGTATTCATTGAAAAGGGTAGAAAAGGATGTTTTCTGGGTACCTTGTCCGTTCGTCCTGGGTTGCATCTGGCGCATATTATACAGGCTCTGCAAAAATTATTGGTCAGCGTGGTAATGCCTGGTGCCACGTAGTACTTATCGATCAGTTGATTCATAAGAATCTTTGACAAGTGGGGGGCTCCATGAACCTACTGCACCACAGCCGGGTAAAGGGCTCTGGGGAGACACAGTTTACCACCTCTTTCATAGAGTCCATCTTGGTTGACTGTGGCAGCTAGCAGCTTGTTTTGCTGCTTGGTCTGCTAAATGGTTGCCTCGTGCTTTCAGTGAAGTTCGTTTTCCATGAGGTTTTACTTTAAGAACTGCCATTTTCACGGGGAGGATTAAAGCTTCCATTAATTTCTTAAGAGCTTCATTGTGTTTGACTGGGGTACCTGCGGCCGTCAGAAATCCATGGGCTTTCCATATGGGCCCAAAATCGTGGGCTACCCCAAAGGCGTATCTGGAGTCTGTATAAATGTTAGCAGTCTTTTCCTTGGCCAGCCTGCATGCTGCCGTGAGAGCTTCTAGCTCAGCTTCTTGAGCAGACTTGGTGGGTGGCAGTTCTTGTGCTTCCAGGATAGTGTCTGTGGTGGTCACCGCATACCCAGTATGATATTTCCCCTCATGGTTTGCATATCTGGAACCGTCCACAAAAAGTGTTAGATCCGCATCACCTATAGGGGTGTCGATTACCGTTGTAAGATATGAGGTTTCCATCTTCATAAGTTCAAAACAGTCATGGTTAGACTGGTTGTCAGATACAGTATGGCTTCCGCAGTCCTCGTCTTCCCTATCTCTATCACCCCCCTCAGGAAGTGAAAGAAGGGTAGAAGGGTTCAGAATTTGATACCTGAGAAGACATTATCTGGGATAAGTAAGGAACATTGTAAACGCAGATGTCTGGCTGCCAAGAGGCCTAGCTGAGGTTGTGTCTGGCAAGGCTGTGGCGGGGGAATTACGGCTACTCCGCCTACTGGAGCTTGTGGTGTCAGAGTAGGGGGACCCGCAATTACAGGCTTAATTGGCGCCGGATCTGAAGGCCTATAGTAGGACCCATCTGCTTGCAGCACAGGATAGAGTAGGGTATGGGCTGGGCCTTCCAGGATGGAAGTGGGTGCACCAAGATGGCGGTCACCGGAAAGCGCCGTTAAAGTGGGGATGGAGATTTGATTCTGGGGCGGGACAAGCGTTAATTTTGTAGTACCAGGCTTGGGCTTGTGGGAGCCACATTGAACATATATATGTCCCGCCATTCGGGGTTTAAGGCACCACAATGAAAACATGTCCATACGGGCCGTCCGCCGTTGTAGGGTGGTGGCGAGGTGCTACCTTGCAGTACAGTAGTACATTTATGGTACACATATAGCGGTTTCCCCCCTGCCTGTGTTTCTTCTTCTATCCATGCTTCTTTATGTATTGCCTTTGCTGTACTGTACCAGGCTTCTGTCATTTTAAAAAAGCCCTTTGTCAGTCAGAACCCCCTTCTTTTCTTTGATTATGTTTCGCCATTGTTCGGGTTGTAACCGGCCACTTTCTGTTATTCCGCATATTTTCATTAACTTCCCCATTTTCTTACACTTGCTGAACCTTCTCGCTCCGCCACCAGACTACATGCGGTTAATCCTTTTTCTAGTTTGGACTGTTTGGCACCCATTCTGTTTCTTCTCGTTTGCCTAGTGGGATGCCGAGTGTTAACACTCTTTGCTTTTCTGTTTCCTCACAGTCTTCTGGCTGACTACGGTGGCGGGGACACCTTTCTGGCTTGTACCCTTTCTTTATTGCTTCGGCTTCAATATCGGGCAGGGATTTTCCCACTTTTTCCTTTACCGGAAAATGTACGTTAAGGCAGAAAACGAGGATTTGGGGATCCCCAGGAGAGGATGGAGCCCTAACCACTGACTCTCGTTTTTCACTTTTAGCAAACCCTAGCCGTCCTCATGGATCCCAAACATTAACCCACAGACACACTTGGGACATGACATTTGACCAATCAGGAGTAGACTGGGTTTCGACATATATATATATATATATATATATATACTCTATCCCACGCTGTTACGTATACTTGTAATGCGCACTCGACACTTCCCTATATTGTCACGCGCACACCGAGCTGTAACTCCGGGACTATGTGCCAAGACACTCCCCTCCGTTCCGTTAACCCCCTATTGTCCACTGAAGGTCAATACACAAATACGATTTTACAGACACAAACCCGGGCGGCAGATATCTTTTGACAGGTTCTGAATTAGGACTTCGGGCAAGAAATTACCTGTCTTTGGTGGCCGCAAAACAGCGGTATGAGACACAGGGGTAGACCAAGGGCGGAGACAGGACTTGTACAGGTAGGGTAGCAAAATCGTCTTACCGTACAGCAGAGGTGATCAGTCTCCGTCCTCGTCCGTCTCGGTCAGTTCCGGTCTGCCCCCGACCTAATAGTTTAAGCAAGTGCATGCACTCGCGAGAAGAACCACACTGAACAGCAGCTCAGTAGTAAAAACTTCTCTTTATTGTTGTGGCTTGCATAGGATTATATAGGCAGTGAGTGTAGCGTCATGTGCAAAATATACTAAAAAGCTGAGGATTGGTTATTCTCATATAGGGGTGATCTTCCTCCAGGACCTGGGTGTAATCATCTAGGGCATAGTCCCGGACAGAGGCGCCATCTTAGATATATCTTTTGTTCTTCGCAAGGAAAAGCATAGCAGCCATTTTGATGTATTTTAAAGCAATAAACAATAGAAATAGGCATTTTATCCATAACACTTTCTATACAGCAAGACATATATCAATTTTCCTCCTCCTCCTTGCTCCCTGTCAGCATGGTCTCTGAAACTGTCAAGAAATCAGTGGAGATATAAAAAGGCCTGCAGAAGACAAGTGAGCAAGTAGGGGGCAGATACAAAGCAGGGGGGGGGGTGCTCAGACAGGACTGGGGAACAGAGAAGGTCTTTTGCCCTGGAATTTGATTTCTGAATTAAAAAAGCCCTCAAATTGCACCCATTTGTTGCCCAAAACACAAACTCAAAACTTTGTACGAAATGATTTTGGACCTCATGCACAAGTCTATTAATTTCCACTGTTTTATTGATTGGGGCAAACCCTACTTATTTAACAGCAAACATTATTGCTCTCCAGCTAAATTTATACAGTAACCTTTATTTGTTTTGACAATGTTTGTACACTATTTAAGGTAGGGGTTTACAGTTGTAAAAATGTTTGGGAGAGACTTGTACTAAATTCTGTGCTTTTCTCCCTGCCTTTATCTTTGTCTTGTGGGATGAAATGTTAAACATGGTGAACAGATATCTTGAGCTTTATCACCTTGGTAAAATTATGGGCCATATTTTCCTGGCAAAAGTATAGACACAGAAAACATGTCTGTAGCTTTCAGGGGCTCAAATAAATAGGTATACAATTACATCTGGCTGAACACTCCCATCTGGGGTCCCATTTGTGACCTCACATGACCCTGCCTGACCTCCTGTGCCTCATTCTTGGTTCCTACAGCCTATTTTAACGTGAGACTTTTATTATTTTGCAACTTTTGGTGAGTGGAAGTTGTGCTTTGTGCTGCTGCTCTATTGTTTTTTTTTTATTGACTCGCATTGTTTGATCTTGCTCTTTGTCTCCTGATTTGGCTTGTTACCGTTATTTCCCGTTACTGACCCAGCTTGTTTGACCTGTTCCTAGTCTTCTAATTTAGCTACCGTCCGTGCTCTCTTGTTGCTGACCCGGCCTGCGTGACCTTTCCAATCTGATCTACTGTGCTCCACAGGATCCAGAGTAAAATGCAAATCAATTTATAACTTATTTGAAATGCGCTATTCTATTTTTTTTGTTGTTGTTCTGTCTCCCACTGTTCAAGTAAACATACCATTAAAATTATAGACTGATCATGTCTTTTTCAGTGGGCAAAAGTATAAAATCGGCAGGGGATCAAATAATTTTTTTTCTGTTCACTGTACTAGCATTTGAACTGCCCTGAAGTGTATGGTTTGTGTAACATGTATGGTTTAATGGAAATAAATTGAACTGGCTGTCTTCAAAGATGTCCCAAATAGGACATGGAGGCATTATGACCTGATTTGAAAAAAAAATGGTTTTGAAAAAGCAATATGCTACATGTACTTATTGCCATATAACTTGCAAAAAAAACATTAAACACATTGGGTATATCTAAACTCAGGACATATGTTAGAATCTATTTAGCAGGTATTTTTCAGATGGGTAAATGATTTTTCAAGTAAAAGTCAGAAAAAGTCATTTTCTTCTCAAATTTCCACTGTATTTTATACTTTTATATATTTTTTTTACTTTTATATAGTAAAATTAGAAGAAAATTACAGCTAAACACAAGCACCACAGAAATGTTAAAACAGCCATTGTTACTGAGTGTACAAAAAAATAAAAAAACAGCTTCCCAGTCCTTACAGGGTTAATGATTCTGCTAGTTGCATGCATTTTAAATTCGCCACACTTGCAGTTGAATGTATGCAAGAGAATGATTTTGCATGTGCAAACATAAGCTGGCTGTGCTAAATTTGCAAGTTGCTGCAAACTCAAATATTTGGCCAACACGCTTGCTCGGTGGCATCCCTGTCCCTTAAACCAATTTTCTTGTGTAAAGGCAGACAGATTAGTTAAAATAAAATGGTTTACTCCATTGTAGTAAACAGCATAAAACTTGAATAAAATCTTTATTTTATATCTAGCTGTGTGATGCTATGCCTTCTGTTGTTGCTCTATCACAATTCATAATGAATAACATAGCTTCTGGACGTGTTTATTGCATGATGTACAATGTTTATGTATCTAATTCAGTGTGAAAGCCAAAAAATTACTAGTGTGGTACATAAAAAACTGGATATTGCGGATAATACCTGAGAGCAAAAATCGTGCTCATGGGATGCATGTTATAAATTGTATTACGCTTTTTTCCTTTTTTAAATTTGTGATCACCTATAATTTTCCAGCGTGGCTCCAACAGCTTATTTTATTTGAATCATTCTCCCTAAAAAATCTTAACATAAAATGTTACCTTCATACAGCCTCCCTCACCCCTTACCTGAACTGATGATGTACGCGACGCTTGCAGGCTTCCACAGACAACCTGTTCTGCTGCACAGGGGAAACAGACACGCAGCTGCAGCTCCATCAGCCCCTACATGGATCCAGCCCTGCCGCTGCCCGGCCCACTGGGCAAATGCCCGGTGGGCCAAATGGCCAGTCCGGGCCTGCATTTATGTGTATATGAGCACGCATGTCTATGTATAAGTGCACATGATCATGGATGTCTGTGTATAAGTGTGCATGAACATGTATGTGTAAGTGGTGTGAAATGAAGTGTGTGTTAGTATGAGTGGTGTGAGAGGGAGTGTCTGTGTGTTAGAATGTGTACATGTGTTTGAGTAATTGTGTGTTATTTGTGTGTGTTTACATACGTGTACCATAGTGTATGTTGGAGGGGGAGGAAGGGGCAAAGATGTTTGGGGGCAAAGATGGTCCAGATACAGTGTTTGGAGGCAACAATGTCACAGACAGGCTTCTTTTGGATACTGATAAGCTGCTTGGGGCAAATGTGGCACTTACAAGCTATTTGGGGGCAAAGGTGGCACTGTGGGACACATTGCTTGATGAAGTTGGTGGGCCCTGGGGCAATTTTGGTACCAGTCCCTGCTGTTTAGTTATGCCACTGAGGGGATGGGATGAAGATACAGAATATTAACTTATAAAATGCAGCGATTATGGCATTGAAGGGGAGCCATAATGTAGTGATTGGGCAGCAGGGAGGCTCAGAGCTGGAGACAGAACATTAACCCCCTAAAGTCCATCAATTGCAGCGTTGAAGGGCAGCAGGGTGTCATGGTGTCAGCATATTTCTCTAGTGTTGTGAGCTCTCTGCCTTTTCAATGTGGGATGTGGACGGTTCTTTAAAGCTCCACCTTGCTCTGGCCTAGCCTGCAGGATACATTTGCCCTTGTATTTTGCTTCCTGCTACTAAGGGCATCCTGTTGTTCCTGAGTTCCTGTATATGACCCGACTTCTGACTACCCTCCTGGCTCCTGATTTCTGGCATTTGTATCCTGACTTTGCTGATCTCCGTACTCCTGATTCTGGCTCGTCTGACTACCCACTTTGGTTCCTGCCCAGCTTGTCTCTTGGTATACACTCCACGATTTGGCTTTGTTTGCTTGCTTTTTTACAATAAAGTTGTTTGGCACTATACATTTCTGTCTGTCTGGTCCCTAACACAGGGCTGAGCCGATGCTGGTCTGAGGGTACTCTGTTACACTACATCCTCTGTGTGTTACACTGTGTTACACAGTGTCCTGTGTGTGTTGCACTGTGTTACAGTTGATTAACTTAGCTCCCCCTGGTTATTATGGCACACATTATATTACCACCAACTTTACCATACCAACATTACCATACATACTTGATATGAAGCAGATACATTCCTAGCGCAGCATCTATATCAGGCAGGTGAATTTTATGACCTTTACAGAGGTTATATTGAGGAAACTAGAGAAATAAATACCGTAATAATAACTACAAGGAATTAAACAAATAAAAGTAAACCAATTTTCCCCAAACCCAGTGATTTATTCACATTTTGTGCTGGTCAGAGACTGGGCAAGTGTTTTGCATGACCTTAATGGGATATTAGGAACAATGACGCAGTAAAGTAACATTGGCACTCTAGAGGTTATATACTATAATACTCAGTATGCATGTTCAGGTGTTATAGCATAACCCTTATCAGCATACAGTCAGCCAGACATAGATATGGTACAGTGCAGCTAATAGTGGGCATAAGCACACAGTGATTCATGGACATATTTTATACAACATAAATACCATTACGATATAGTGACCCAGTCACTGATGGTTGTACTACATAACTTTCATCAGTATATTTTGGGTAATACAATGACAGTGGTATAGCATAACTCCCATCATGGGATGGGGGGCGCCAGAGGAGTAGTCTGCACAGGGCGCCAGAACACTAAAGGCTGGCTCTGGTTATGTGATCTGGTGGTAATAGCCTGGCTGCTTGCACAGTGGGAAAAGTAAGGGTGTGAGGGGGTAAGGTGTCATATAGCAAGGTGTAATACAGTCAGTATGTTTCAATGCGTATGTGTAAGCAAATTCCCTGTGGGACAATCACTGACTGAGCCAAATACTAATACTGAGGCCCCAGTTGCAAATTCTGCTATGTGAGTTTTCTGGCAGGATACATACAGCAGCACGTTACTAGACTATAAAAACATTGCGTGTGGCTGTGCAGAAGCTGTAATAGATACGATAAGTACAACCAACAATAAGAAGCTTCTCCAGGGCGATATTAATTTACTTTTTCTTTTACTACTCATTAAGATTAGCATAGGGTACATTACGGATGAAGTGAAACATAGATTTACACAGGGTAACAAAAACAATAACCTAACATTATGTTTCGAAGCAATTTAGCACTATGCATTAAATGTTTAATTATAAAACCAGTACAAGTAGAAATATCAAAATTTAGCATTACTCCACTTAACAGTAAATTACAGAGGCTTCCAAAAGATTTCAGATATTTACTCCTGGAATTAATTGTAAAATATTCATTGAGGTCTGTTGGGAGCTGAGAGCGCTATTTTTCTACTTTATAAAATTCAATTAGTCAGTTGCATTAAAAATGTTCTCTCAGATATGGCATTATTTTTACATTTATATTCTGGCTATAACACGAACACTGTTATTTTGAAGTTTGGGTTCATTCAGTGATTAATTGCATTTAAAGAGAGATGAGTTACATACTTTGTCATTTTTCTCAAATAGCCCTTTAAGTAATAAAACTTCAAAATGTCAGGAGATAATGTTGACAAACCTAGGGCTGACATACACAGGATGCACAGGAGTCATCAATCACCTCCTCTGAATGACCAAAAGAAAGTGATTTACTAGCAAGCCTTTGATTTTCTCCATCAATGTATTACTGCTACTATTTTTGTTTTTGTTGTTACATGGCAGTAGGTTAACACATTGAAAGCTTTGTTTATCTATTTTATTGGCTAATGGCCGTATTTCCCCATGTATAGGACGCTCCTATGTATAAGAATTTTGGGGCCCGAAAATTACACTTCTACCATTCCCAGGTTCCAGAATCAGTGTGATGTTAGCTTTGCTGGAATCTGGGTATGCCTGGGCATGATAGGAGTGTTATTGCTGTTAGCAATCATGTATATTTAATATAGCAATCACACTCCTATCATGTGCAAGCAGCCAACACATGCACATCACTTTCAGCCTCCCTGCCCTCCCTACTTTCACATCCATGCTATCACACACATATTCATTCATTCCCTCATTCACGCAGACTCATACACCCTCCCCATCCTTACCTGAACTGCAGATCTTCTGGTGCCGCTCGCAGACTGTTTCCCTCTGTGTTGTTTGAACTCTGAGTGAACTTCTCTTGTTCTGCCCAGGGGAGCAGGAACGGAGCAGAGTCATCTGATGTGATGTACATTCACGTGACTCGGATTGTTTTTGACCTTGCTGCCTGCTGTTGCCCTTGACCCCGGACTGTGTACTGGACTTTCTCTAGCTGTGCTTATCTGCAGTGTTGGATCCACCTCGTATACCTGACCATAACACTTAATGACCACAAAAATCAACAGAATATTAGTGACGCCAAGAGCCTTAACTCCCTTCAGGCCAGATGGACACTATTTTTGTCTCAGTATGGACTTACCTGCCTTTCTGATCCCACTCCGTGGCCGCTCCCGTGGCTCTTCCTCCTCAGGCCGCTTCCCGAACAGCAAGTACCACCTCTACCCGGTTGGCGTGTGAATGAGAATGCTAGTATGAGACAGCGAATGAGTGTGTGTGATTGAATGTGGACTCAAAAATTTCCAAAGAAAATTCAGAGCTTTCTGCTTTGTCTCCGTCTGTATCATGAGGGGGGGGGGGCTGACCTTGTTTTCAGCTCTTCATTCAAATCACAGAACTTATGTAAATTTGCAATTTGTATGAATATGGATCCACAAATGTAAAGGCTGTTCTGAGGATCCTGGGGATAAATTAATTTTAATAAACACTAATTTCTTTACTATTTACTTAGCTCCTGGTTTGAAGTCTTTGCTCCAGGTTTGCTATGTCAAGATTCCAAGGTCAGAGTCATATGAAACTGTCTAATCTTAGATAAAGCAAGATAGGGATAAATATTTAGCTGGAGCTATAAGACAATTATCTCATGCAGATTCATATTTAGTTTTGAAGTCTAAGGTTCATTAAGGTTCCTTATTGATAATGGTCTAGAACCATTGTCACCAGTGGACAATTTCTGTCACCACTGAGCTTCTTTACATTGAAAATCCAGTGATTCATATTTTTTACCAGTGACCTTAAACACACAAATTATTGAGGAATCTGCCCGGCAGACCCATTATCTGTAGAGTGGGTTCACTGGGCGAAAATTTCTGAATAGGGGTTGATCATCAATTTGAAAGCTCGCTAAGAGATAATATTCAGAAATAATTTATATTCATTAGCATCATTAGGAAGAGTAAACATAGTTTTATGATGGACATATTAACTTAAATTCTTAAATTCTGGAGAGGGAAGCTAATATATAGAATAGGTGCAATGAATATGACATGAGGACCGGAACCCAGCAGCAGAAACCAGACCAGAAGCAGCATTGTGGAACCAGACTAGATTCCTTATGAAAAATTGTACAAATTAAAAGAAAACTGGTTTAAGAGAGTTCAAAGAGTTACTGCTAATGAAATTTATTTAACTGGGCAAAAGTGGTATAAGTATAAAGTATTAAAGCATATTTAGAGTGTATTAATGATCTTGCAGTGGGTATTGAAAGTCATGCACCAGATTAGGTTAGGTAATACAGTCTGAACTAGATTTTACTTCCCTACCCAGATATTTGGTGAAATTGGAGGACTGGGTGACAAATGACGTGGCAAATGAGATTTAATGGGGAAAAATGAAATATAAATAAAATAAATTAATAAAAAGTTATTGGAAGCAGACATAATGACAATGGGTCATTCTTCAACTGTGGCACCTACAGTGTAGAATACATTCTATGCAAAATTACCAAAAATTAGATTTTGTTTTTTACATATTATTACTAATAATTATTATATTTTAGGTATTTCTATGATCTCAAAAGAAAGCCTTAGTTAGTTAGTTATCATTAACAACTGTATAATTTGTGTTGCTACATCAAATATGGAAAAGGGGAATTATGGTCTACCAAACATATGGTAAAAATCACCAAATAAACTCATCAGTTAAGGTAAAAAAAAAACCCTGGTCCTGTTATCATGCTTTTCAGGCAAGCCACATGAACACACAAAAACTTCCTCCAAAAGAGAGATGAAAATGTATTTTTCAAGTGGTGTAAGACATATATAATTCACTTATATTTACCAAAATGGAAAACACAAACGTGATTCTTAAAAAATGGCATTTTTAGCAAAGCTGATTAATTTAATGTTTAGCAAAGCTTCATATCCCTTAAGGGTAACAGTATATTTTTTTTCGCCATCACAAGTTTTCATTTGTTCGCTGTGAATGTTTTTAAAATACTTATTGGAAATGGCAGCATAAAATAGTCTTCACAGCTGCTGGTAGAGTAAAGATGTCTTTCTTCTGCAGTCATGGTTCTTCTTCAGAATTGTTTTTTCATGGTTCAGAAAGCAAAAATGAGAAAAAGGTCCTTCAGAACAGCATTTACGCAAATACCAACAACAAGAAGGGTGAACAATACCTAAGGTTATATGTTGCGAATAAAAAGGTGGATAGATAACCAGACACAGAAAAAAATAAGTGTTTTATTATCGCTAATAAATTGGTAAATATCAGTCAAAATCAAAATGAAATAAAACTATCACTTTTATTAAAACTTTAGCATCTGCTAGATTCTTTTTAATCTACATATCATTGGGATTGCTGTGACCTAGACTGTTAACATGGTACCACAATTACACATGTAAGATATGTACAATTATAATTATATAAACAGCTTATCTTGTCCTGAAGAAAACCTTATAGATTTGCCTAGGTAAGCATAACATGTTTTATAAGGTATAAGGCAATATAAATATACCAATAGTAAAACTAGGAAGTTGGCCTAGCTTCCCAAGGGGCCCACACGACTCAAAAGAACAGCAGAGATCTGTTTGGATGAATTCACTTCCAGAGACTTGTTAGTAGAACCTTAAAAAATAAAGAATTTGATTGGCAAGGTTTTGTATTTATAGTAAGTAATATAATATAAATGCACTGGTTATTCAAATATTTTACCATGTGTAATTTGTCCACCAGAGAATAAAGCAAAACAAAAAGCAAAAAAAAATCTAAATCAGAAACAAAATAAAACACACTTAGAATGTGAATTATTTTAACCAATAAATCATCTCTTTCCATCCAACATCTGAGCAGTGAGCTTTATTCAGTTTTTATTTTATTTTTTTCATTTTACATTTTTTATACCTCTCTCCAACAGAGTTCAACCGAAAAGCAGATGGATGACTTTTAGCTGTGACTTTCAAAATTGATGAAATGTAGGATTTATCTAATCCTGCATGCCAGCTTACATTTAAAGCTCTCCACAGTTGGTAAGATAATATATTTTTCTGGGGTTGGAAGGTCGTACAGTAAAAATGTGCCATTTTTACTAGGATATTCTTTTGTCATAGTATATGACAACTCTGCGCTACTTCAATGTCTGAACAATTTTATATTGTGAGAAATAAGTACTTCATCATACACAGTGTTGTATGAGATCACGTGTCTACCTCTTACGTGTTTACAAAATGAAATCTATCTAAAGATTTAGCAAGCAAACATTAGTTGAACACTACTAAAATGATTATGGGCATACCTGGGAACTTCCTGGCTCTGGCTACGCAGAGTCTTCCCATGTGGGGTGTGGATGGGAGTTCTCACCGAGGTCGGTGGGCAGCCCCTCTGACATTGTGGAGCAGTCCTGCTGACATCAGTGGGTGGCCCAGTAGACATTAGTGGACACATTTTTTTAATGGGGAAGTGAGGTGTGCCTCAATGACACTCCCGCGACCCAAAGTTTCCCCTTAGTGTCTCAGAGAAGCGGTGCTTCACCCGGAGTCTCCTTGCAAAAGCAAGAGTGTTCCCTGGTGTGATAATGAGACTTCAGGGAGCTTCAGTGTCCATGTTCTGCATCTGTTAGAGGCTTCATGAAAATCTGGGTTATGCAAAAACAGTTTTTAGGGATTTGTGCAAATTGCAGAAATTGACAAATTTAGTTAAAATTTCAATTTGTATGAATCCGAACGCTCAAGTCTGTTGATTGCAGTTGTTGCCACCAAGTGTTTTAGACAACCCCTTCAATATTTCTTTTCCTTTGAAATATAGTTCCCCTTTCTCCTTTTACATTATCTGGAATTATTGCAAAAATGTTAGCATGTACACATTTTAACATAATGACTTAAAGGAAATAATGGCATAACAATTATATGTCTCTGCATTTGCTAATGGAATTACACACTTGGTATTTATACCAAAGGTTAAAGTATTCGATTAAGTATGACATGTTATGATCAGTAATTTCACACAATGCTGATGACCTACATACAATTACACTGTACAAAAAATACAGTAAATCTATGAACTTCCAATTAAAAAACTTTTTAATCCTTCATCTTTTATTCCTTTTGATACTTCTGAGTCGAATGTGATCTTGCCACTGGCAAAAAGCATCATGAAAGAGTAAGAAGCACTGGGAATGTGACAGAGGAAATTATTGATAAACAGCAAACTGGCTTTAATTGCTGGAAAATCCAGGAAAGCTATCTAGGGGCGAAAGATCATTTAGTTCTTGTATGCTGTGAAAAATAATTGCTGGGAATATAATTATTCTGTTTTTCAAAACATCTCACGTATAGAATCCAAAAGCCTTGAAAATGCTTAGCTGAAAGATCGTTTCCTGCTTGCTTTGATCAAAATAGAAGCTGCAGGTTATTACGCAACAAACTATGCCCCAATCCAAAAATAGGAGTTATGTAACAATTGGGCTTATTTGAGTACATTTTTACGTGACCACACAATATACCGTATTTGCTCGATTATAAGACGAGGTTTTTTCAGAGCAAATGCTCTGAAAAATACCCCTCGTCTTGTAATCGGGGTCGTCTTCTAATCAGACCTCAAATAGAGGTCTGATTAGGAGACTAAGATCCAGATCCCCCGCACCGCTGCAGGGGACCTGGATCCTCCTGTCTCCCCCCCATTTAAACCCCCCCGCCACACACACTTACCGGTGCTTCCTGCCGGGTAGCGGGTTGACGTCTACGCGATGCGCGTAGACAACGTCCGTACTTGCTCGATTATAAGACGAGGTTCCCCGGTGCGGGGAACTCTGATCTCTGACAGCCGGGGAATGTATGCGGGACGGACGCATACAACCCCCCGCTGCCAACTCCACCTCCTTCTGGCTGCAGGGGAAGGAGACGGCAACCCGCTGCCCCGACTGGAAGCACCGGTAAGAGAGGGGTGAGAGGAGTGATAGCGGAGAGGGGGGAGAGGGGGGAGAGAGGAGTGAAAGAGGGGAGAGAGTGTGTTGTGTTGTGTGTGTGTGTGTGTGTTAAATGGGGGCATAGGGCATTTCTGGAATGCCTTATACCCCTATATGCCACTCTGGCATTTAGGGGGTTAAAATGCATATTATGGGGCAGAGTGGCATATAGGGAGGTATAAGGCATTTCAGGAGGCAGAGTGGCGTTAAAGGGGCATTTAATAGAGCACTCTGCCTCTATATATCTCCCTATATGCCACTCTGCCCCATAATATGCCTTTTAACCCCCTAAATGCCAGAGTGGCATATAGGGGTATAAGACATTTCTGGAGGCAGAGTGCTCTATACAATGCCTTTTAACTCCCTTAATGCCACTCTGCCTCCTGAAATGCCTTATACCCAGGCCCGGACTGGGAAAAAAAATAGGCCCGAGCATTTAAGCCTGAGCAGCCCATATTTATTTATTTATTGTTAAAGCCCACCCTTCATGTACCATCTTTGCATTTAATCATTCACACAAATCATTAAC
Source organism: Spea multiplicata (assembly GCA_009364415.1). Lineage (NCBI taxonomy): Eukaryota > Metazoa > Chordata > Amphibia > Anura > Pelobatidae > Spea > Spea multiplicata. Next base: position 22,577 of record VKOC01026469.1, read on the forward strand.
ACATTCATTAATGCAGTCTCACAAATCATTCAAGCAATTCATCCTCACATGAATTCATTAATTGTCATACGCATTCACACAATTCATCCACACATTTATTCATTCATTCTCATATGCATTCACTCTGAGGAAGCCTGTGCTAGGCGAAACGCGTTTGTGTATTATTTTATATTAATCCTTTGTTGGTTTTTATTGGTTTTTATTACCAAAAGTTTAAAATAAAAAAGTTTTTTTAAAAACTATTTTATCTTGCTCCTGGACCCCTTTTAATTTATAAGACACAATACCTTGCGTGGGGATTTTACCACTTAAGCGCTGAGGAGTGAGCAATTCTATAATTGCTCACCAAAAAGGAACTGTGGACACTACAGACTGCTTCAAAGGCTGAGGCTAAACAAAGCTGCCAAAGAAATCTTTAAGGCGAGGATTATATCGCCCAAGCGTATACTTTGGGGCTAACTGAAGAAGCCCCCATCAAATGTGAGTAGCCCTTTGTGGCCTTCATCTCAAACAAATACAAGCCTTGAGACATATTGCACTATTGTGTTTTTCTTTTTTTTTTATATATTTCATATACATCCATGAGAGCGCAGCCACTAACCCCCTTGTGAACTACTCTACCTGTTTAAGCCAAGAAGAGGAAACCTTGGCAAGTGGTTCTGCTGCTACATCATCTACAATAACTTTGTTTTAAAAAGGACTTTTTTTTTTGTTGTTTTTTGTTGCTTTTAGCGCTTTTATCCTACCCCTTTTAAGTTTTTTCAATTGATCTATACCTGTAAATACAAGGTTCTTAAGTTATTCTCTTGATCTATATCTGCTACGCTATGATCCCATACATTATTTATGTAACCTGAAAATACAGGGTTATTCAGTTGATCTATACATGCACATGCTGTTTACATGTGTTTACCTATACCTGAACTACAGTGATCAATTTAAATTCACCTGTGAACTCAGCATTGAAGGCATAGAATCAGACAAATAAATCCTGTATTTGCAGGTATACAAAAATAATGTATGGAAACATAGCATTGCAGGTATAGATCAACATAAAACACAAGCCCAGCATTGCAGGTATAGATCAACTGGAAATCACATGTGAACTCAGCACTGAAGATATAGATTAAAAAAACACACGCAAACAGTACTGCAGAACTCAGCAATAAAGGTATAGATAAAGCCCCCTAAGTTACAGGCATAGATCACAGGTTGTACACCCCAAAGCCAGCCCTGGCTTCCACACTGCCCACATAGAACCTGACCAGCACCCAGATAACACGCAAGACTTTCCATCTTTGTCCCCAACAGCCAAGCATGAGTCAACTTTGACCCCAAACAGTCCACCCTATGCCATCTTTGTCCCATAAATACCCTGCCTGCGTGTTAGGGACCAGGAACCAGACGGACACAAAACGTAATATGCAATCACCTTTATTGTAATGACAATAGTGAACAAAGCCAAATCCGTGATCCAAAAGCATATACCCCCAAAAGACAAGCCGGGGTCAGGAACCAAGACGGGTACTCAGATAAGCCGGGGTCAGCAATACAGAGATCAGCGAAGTCAGGAACAAGCCAGGAATCAGGAGCCGGGAGGGACGTCAGGGAAAGCCAGGTCACACACAGGAATTCAGGAACACAGCGATAGCACTTGCAGCCGGAAACAACACAAGGGCAAGGAGAAAGTCAAGTTTAGCTGCTTAAATAGCCAAAAGGGTCTGGCTGTGGGCTGGACAATGGCCTGAGTCACAGGAGTGACAGGAGTGAAGCCATGGCAACCCAGCCAGGCTGTATAGCCTCCAGCAATGCAGCAGAAAAGCAGCTAGACCATAACACGCGCCCAGAGGAGCGTTCTGGTTGGGTTGCAGCAGTGATATATGAGGG
>VKOC01026472.1:0-12858 GCA_009364415.1 Spea multiplicata
CCTACCCAGCTATACCTACCTACGTGCACTAGCATACCTAGTTTAGCTAAATTTGATGGGACAGGACTGTCCCTGAAAAAATGGGTCTGTTGGAAGGTATGTGAATGGAAGTATGTGGATGGAAAAATGTTATAGAGTGAAGTGTGAGTTATAGCGTTAATGCTGATGAGTGTAGAAGTGAAGGCCAGGGCAAATAACAGGAGGAAAGGTCCTTGTGATTTGTGAATTGTACATGGGTGTTATGTGTGTTATGTGACTGTGTTATATGTGTTATGTATTATGTTTGGTAGGTTGTGTATCAGACGGAAAAAAATTAAATGGAAAAGGAAATGGAAAAGTGGCGACCCACTCACCTGTTTCACCCCAGGGCAAAGCATCCAAACAACTGTCAGTCCTAGACATTTGGCAGCGGACTTCTAGAGCTCAGACACAAGACCCTAGCGTAAGCTGGCTACTCCGGCAGAGGTAGCAGGCGTTGTCACACCGCAAACAGACGCAGCCAGGGGGGAGAAACTACCCTTACCATTAGGGACATTTGAGGTATGACACTAGCCAGGAAGCAAACTGGCAGAGAAGAGACGCTGGCACCACCACCACCAGCATTGAAAAATGGGAAAGGCGAATGAGTGGGCAATGGATGACCCACTCACCTGTTTCACCCCAGAGCAAAGCATCCAAACACTGTCAGTCCTTGACGTTTGGGAGCGGACTTCCAGAGCTCAGACACAAGGCCATAGCGTAAATTAGCTACACCGGTGGAGGTAGCCGGCGTTCCCACACCGCAAACAAGTGCAACCAGGGGGGAGAAACTACCTTGAACATTTTGGACATTTCAGGCATGATTTCAGCCAGGAAGAGAACTGGCAAAAGATGCTGGCACCACCAGCAGCAGCAGCAGCATTGGGAAAGGTGAATGAGTGGGCAATTTATGACCCACTCAACTGTTTCACCCCAGGGCAAAGCATCCAAAGACTGTCAGTCCTAGATGTTTGGGACCGGACTTCCAGAACTCAGACACTAGGCCATAGCGTAAATTGGCTACACCGCAGAGGTAGCAGACGTTGCCACACTGCAAACATGTGCAACCAGGGGGAGAAACTACCTTGAACATTAGAGAAAGAAAATTAACTTTCCAAGCTAACAGCTGGGTAACCCAACTTGGGCAGATTGAATTTAAGAAAAGCAATCTGCTCCATCAGATGAGGTGCCATGCGTGAGCACTGTAGACTCAGTATGTTTCCAGTCATAGAAAACACGGGCTCACTTTGAACAGTGGTTGGCGGACATGATAGTAGCTGCTGCGCAACCCATGAGAGTGCAGGCCACACACTCTTCTTTTTATCCCAGTAGCTAAGAGGATCAACATTAGGTGCAGAAGGAACTTCACAGAGGTAAAGTTTGACCATTTCAGCAGCACTACTCTCCTTTCTGCTGCTAGCCCTGTCAGATGGTCCAACTATACTGCCAAGTGCCTCTTCCCAAAACGCAGCTGCTCCCCTCAGCTGTGTTGTGCTGCTTGTGGCACTGCTGCTGATGCTGCTGCTAGGGGTAGCAGACCATATCATCTCTTCCTCCTCCTGCACCTCACCCTCCTCGGACAGCATTCCCATTTTACGCTGCCAGTCACGCACCTTGTTGACCAATTGCTCCCGGTAGCTACTGAGAACATTGAATTTCATTGCTAGCTTTCCCTTAATCCTTGGATCGCAAAGGCACGCTAGCATCATTTCGAGACTTTCTTCCATACGTTTGCGAAGGCGTACTTTTAGCAGATCCTTCAGCTTCCTGACTATGGCTGCTACGTCAGGATGTAGAGTGCCACCTTGAATAGCCTCACGGTTTTCAAGGAACACATCCATCTTGCTGCCTAGATGGGAGAACACTGGGATTACCTGGGCCAGACTGGCATCCTTGAATATTCAATTGAGATGTAATCCCAATATTATGCTCTGAGGCAAGATTATGGATTGCCCTCTGCTGCTCCAAAATCCTCTCCAGCATCTCTAAAGTGGAGTTCCACCGCATACTGACATCCTGTCATAGGCAGTGTACGGGAAGACCTGCCCTCTCTTGCTCTTCCCTCAAAAGTTGGCTAGCCTTAACACTATGGTGAAAGTGCCCAGCAATCTTTCTGCAGAGGGACAGAACTACTGCTGCTATATTAATTCCTTCTAACATTGCTGCCTTCACTACAAGATGGATGATGTGGGCTGCACAGCACACACCAACAATATGACCATCTTGCAGCACTTTCACCATATTGGCACCTCTGTCAGTTACCACAAAACCAACTTCAACATTGGTGCCCGCCTCTGCTCCCACCCAAAGGCTTTCCAAAACATTTTCCTCATTGCATGCAGAATATTTTGGGAAGTGCTTTTCATCCATCACTTCTGCATGGAGAAGGATTGGTAGCCTGCTGCAGCACCGGGGCTGCCACCAGTGTGCTGTCAAAGAAAGAAAGCCTTGGAAAGCTCCTCTTTCACTGCTGAAACACAGGACAGATACAATGAGGGGACAATGTTCCTACTGAAAGTAGAACGTGACGGAACTGTGTATTGTGGAGCCACAGCCGCCATCAATTGTTTGAAAGGCTCCCCTTCAATCATAGAGAAGGATGCCCCTCCAACAGCAATGAACTGACCAATAAGTCGCGTTACTTTATTGGCCTGCTGTTTGGGGCATTCCACTCCAAGAGATCAATGCCCAAATTGTTCCAGGGTGGGCTGGACATGCAGTGCTCCAACCTGCCTTGGTTTCTGGCTGCCAGCACTAGCTGCTGCTGCTATTGGCTCAGAAGCAGCTGTTGGGGTTTTTCTACTGTCTCTGGAGATGGTACTAGTTGTTGTTGTAGTACCCCGGCCACCAGCTATGATGCCTGCACTACGTTTTTCTTCTGCATCTTTCCCCAATAGCACAGCGTTGTGTTTGGTGCTGAGGTCTAAGGCTGCCCATCAATGCAGGAGTTCCCAGAAGGGTTCCCTTACCTGATGTCCTGTTGCCAGTCCAGCCACTGGGGACGCAACGATCCTTCTGGCTGTGCTTGGACGTGATGATGTCTGGAGGCGTGGTCTTGACCAGCTTGGAGGCAGGGTTTTCTGTCTGGCGCCAAATTTAAATCCCTGCTGAGCTTTCTCAGGCACCCTGTTGTGGTTTGCTACCCGTGATTCTGAGTTTTGCTGTTGATCTTTGTTTTTGGGCCCTTGCCTGCCTGACCTCCCTTTTGCCTTAGTGATTCTGTACTTCTGCCTGCTCCTGTGTACTGACCCGGATTGTCTGATTACCTGCTCCTGTGTACCGACCCGGCTTGTCTGATAACCGGCTCCTGTGTACCGACCCGGCTTGTCTGATGACCTGCTCCTGTGTACTGACCTGGCTTGTCTGATTACCTGCTCCTGTGTACCGACCCGGCTTGTCTGATATCCTTACCTGTACCTGTTTGTCATACACAGTACTTACCTGCTACCTGTGTTCACGGAGAGTGTCTCACTGTTGGGATCGTCTAAGTCCTGGATTACCACTGTTGGGGCTTCTCCCTAAACAGCAGCTTTCTGGGCAGAATAATTCCTGCGCTGAGTAGCTCTGGTGATACGGTCGCGACACACAGTTGATGACAGACAGAAGCACTGAAAAAAAATTTAATTAAAAAATGACTAAATTAATAAAATTATTAATTCAGTAGAACTGAAGTGAGGAAGAGTACACTGTGAGAAATGGCAGCCTGAGGCTTACCAGTCTCACACAGAACTCTCTCTCTCTGTACCGCTCGGATGCAGCACAGCAGTGTTGCCAAAGCAGTCACAGCGAAAAATGAATGGATCTCTCAGGCAAGCTCTGGTCTTATAAAGGCAGTTTCAGAATTCAGCAGCACAGGCATTGGACGAGACCCTTAGCGTGACGTCACAAGAGCGAGCTGATTGGACAGATGAGGATCAGCTCACTCCTGTTTGAAATTTTGGCGGTTGCGCCGCGAAAACGAAGACAATCATTAAGAATCTTCGATTCTTCGTGGTTGTGAGTCTTCGTCTTCGACTACGTTTTGCCGGCACTGTATTCTGTTCTAAGTTTCTTCGGAATGAACAAAAAAACGGACTCTTCGTGCTCGTTTTCATGTTCGCCCGAAGACGAATGCACAATTCTAGTCCTGAGGTCACCTTAGGCCTTTTTGTGAATTACATGTTGAGTCAGAGACAACCGTCCCCTCACTACTGACACTCTTTGGGGACTACGCTGTCATATACGAATATAAACATGAATAAATCTCAAGGCTTATGCAACAACATTACAGACGTATGTCTCTTTTTTTAACCTGGCTTTGGTATGTGTTGAACCAAGCAGGAGCATTTTGAGCAATGCCATTCAGGATGGGTACTACAGGATACTAGGCAAAATTTGTACTGTTAATGACCTCTGTCTGTCTGATTTGGACACCTATATGTAGTCGTGGCTGTGCGTTAACGGCTATAGTCACTTGCTATATACAACTGCTATAATCACTGGCTATAATTCAACTTTGAATGTTGATAGGAACGTCGTGATGACGGTGTCTAAGCATTTTGGATGGCTCCAAGTATTTTGATTTAGTGTGGCGATAGTGGTTGGTCCAAAAATAGCGTAGGAAGCCAAAGTTTACAGAGGTTCTCAGGTAAACTCACACCCATATTTAGAAGGCCAAAAAGACGAAAAGAGCACTTGTTTGATTGATCTCCAACTAGTAAAGGGAGGGATATGGTCTATCTCCACAAAGCTGAACTGTCAATTTATGATGTTGAGTCAAATAGAGTTTAGCCACTGGTTTGTCAGTTTTCATATCACGACATCGTAATTGGAACAATGTGGCTAATGATAAATCATTACCTGCTCTCCTTTCTTGCTATGAACAGGGTGCCAAACTTTGGGATAGATTGGTACGCTCAGGTATAGCTATGATAACAGGTCTCACATAACTGAGTTTTGTTGTCTTATTTGTTTGAAATGCCTTGGTTGTGTCACATGTTCTCATATGATTTGTGCAATACACTACACTAGCAAGAGACACCGTATTAAACATTGAATTATGTATACCACCAAGACAGTTATCTATATGATCACTGTACTACATCAGTAAAACAGATGTCATCCTACATGATCGGAACCAGTGACTAAACACTTCTTGACTCAACATCATAAGTTGACACAGTTGCGCTTTGTGGAGCACTCCCTCTGCTACTACATTGACTGCAGATTAGGGGAAGACTGTGAGAGTCAGTGCAGTCTTTCCTCTTTCTGACTCCCATAACCATCCCCAGAGTCCCTTTGTCCCCTCAGTCACTAAGCCATACCTCTCTTTTACTTACTCACTGTAGTTCAGGTATAGATCAAATAAACACATGTAAACAGCATGTGCATGTATAGATCAACTGAGTAAGACATAAAAACCTTGTATTTGCAGGTATACATAAATAATGTATGGAACCATAGCAAGTATAGATCAACAGCACATACAAACCCAGCATTGCAGGTATAGAGCAACTGGAAATCACATGTATACTCAGCACTGAAGGTACACATCAAATAAACAACACATGGAAATAACACTGCAGGTATTGATCAACTAGTAAGACATACGAACCCTGTATGTGCAGGCATACAGTATACATCCCTCACATTTTTATAAATATTTTATTATATCTTTTCATGTGACAACACTGAAGAAATGACACTCTGCTACAATGTAAAATAGTGAGTGTACAGCCTATATAACTATGTAAATTTGCTGTTCCCTTAAAAATAACTCAACACACAACCATTAATGTCTAAACCTTGGCAACAAAAGTGAGTACACACCTAAGTGGAAATTTCCAAATTTCCAAAGTGTCAATATTTTGTGTGGCTACCATTATTTTCCAGCACTACCTTAACCCTCTTGGGCATGGAGTTCACCAGAGCTTCACAGGTTGCCACTGGAGTCTTCTTCCACTCCCCCATGACAATATCATGGACCTGGTGGATGTTAGAGACCTTGTGCTCACTAGGGTTTAGGTCTGGAGACATGCTTGGCCAGTCCATCACCTTTACCCTCAGCTTCTTTAGCAAGGCAGTGGTCGTCTTGGAGGTGTGTTTGGAGTTGTTATCACGTTGGAATACTGCTCTGCGGCCCAGTCTCCGAAGGGAGGGGATCATACTCTGCTTCAGTATGTCACAGTTCATTGGGATTTAAGGTTCCCTCAATGAACTGTAGCTCCCCAGTGTCGGCAGCACCCATGCAGGCCCAGACCATGACACTCCCACCACCATGCTTGACTGTAGGCAGGACATACTTGTCTTTGTACTCCTTACCTGGTTGCCTCCACACACGCTTGACACCATCTGAACCAAATAAATTTATCTTGGTCTCATTGGACCCCAGGACATGGTTCTAGTAATCCATTGTAAGATATACGCAAGGTTGGGTAGGAAGAGGAGTCCGATAAGCAGGATAACACACAGGGATAGGAGTAGATTCACTAAATGGAGCGAGGTCAGTACACGAGCCGGGTTCAGGGTAACAGAGAGACAGCAAGTCCGTAGTACAATAGCCAGGTTCGGTACACAGAAATTCAGGAACACCGTTTAGTAGCCAAGGTCAGTATTGGACAAGGCAGCAGAGTCACAGGAATAGCCAGGTTCGGTACACAGAAAATCAGGAACAACGTTTAGTAGCCAAGGCCAGTATGGGGGGAAGGCAGCAGAATCGCAGGAATAGCCAGGTTCGGTACACGGAATATCAGGAGTAACAGGAAACACAAAGGTATGAAGCACAACTTGGCACAGCTCAGTGCTGAGTTTTAAACTTGCCGCTCGGAGGATCTCCCGCCACAGGCATGACGTTAACCGAGCGTGCACTCTGCTGTATTCGTCTGGAGATGGATAAAGTGGGTAGGGGGCGCGCATATGCGCTTAGAAGCAGTCTGGCTGCAGATGGAGGAGGATGCCGGAGACACGTCGCGGGATCTGGGACTCGCGTGTAGCGGGTACTCGGGTGACCTGGTCGTTCTGGATGACGTTTATGAACTGATGAGAGGAGCTCCAGAGCATGCACAGTATTAGGGGGTTCCCAGGAATCTTCATCGGGTGTGTAGCTTTGTTGGGTCTTGGTCAAAGTGTCACGTAAGAGCAGATGCGTCTTGGTGAGTCTGTTTACGTGTTCAAAGCCCGAGGGAACTGCACTGGGTATTGGTGCTCCAGGAAGCATGGTTGGGTGATATCCATAAGTGGCAAAAAATGGTGACATGCTTATGGAACGGTGGATGTGATTATTGTATGCAAATTCTGCCATAGGTAAATACTGACTCCAGACATCCTGTAGGTAAGTGGTGTAACATCGGAGATATTGCGCAAGTGTTTGATTAGTGCATTTGGTTTGACCATTGCTTTGTGAAAGGGTGAAAGGCTAAGGACAGAAAACGCTGCACATGAAGTTGCTCACTAAATGCCTTCCAGAAACGCAAGGTAAACTGCGAACCAGAGACAATATTATCAGGTAATCCGTGTAAATGAAAAACATCTTTAATGAACAGAGTAGATGTTTCTGAGGCTGAAGGGAGATGTCCATATGGAATGAAGTGTGCCATTTTAGTAAATCTGTCGACTACTACCAGTAAAGTAGTCAGGTTAGAGGATGACAAATAAGTAAAGAAGTCCATCGATATACTAATCCATGGTTTAGAGGGAGTTGGGAGAGATTGCAAAAGACCGGTAGGTCATTTAGGTATTTCTTTGGCACAAGCGCACGTAGAACAGGAAAAAACAAACTCTTTTTTTTTTTTCATAAACTGTTTTATTTGGTGTACAGAAGATCAGGAAATACATGAACACAGGTCCATATGGTACAAGTAAATGTGTTGAGCAGATACACATACAATCATGCAGTCAAATTGCGGACAAAAAGAATACATACGTGAGTGTACAAATTTGGTCACTTATCAAAGTAAAGGTAAGGCGATATATAGGAACCAGATCACCGTGAGTATTGCAGATTGACCCAGGTAAAACTGAGCATGTGTGCAATGTGACCTACCAAGTTGGTATAACCATAAAAACAAAAAAAAAACCTCCTAATCTTCCAGCTAAAGATGGCCATATCAAGATGAGTATGTAAATAGGGAAGAAAAGAATGGTAAGATTGCATATGTACCACCGTTAAATATTTTTTTTGTGTGTGTGCACTTCCTATGTTGTTAAGTGTTAAAATGAGCCAGTACAAGTAATAGCGGATAACATAGAGAGAAACAGGAAACCCGTGAGGTACTGGTAATTTGACACCAAGAAAAATTAATAAAATAGACAAATAAAATTAACCTTTCGAAACCGGGCTATGGAGGTAGTCAAGCACAGAGCTGTTATAATTATTGGCTGAATCATAAGAAGGTCAAGACGTATCCGGGTCAAGGATATGTCAGAGAGAGGATGTCGGGCACGGAAGCCCACACAGATAATTAGAAAGAGAATGATAGAAAAGAGGGGTCAGGTGCCATTAGAAGTCAATGTACGGGAGCAAAACCAAGTCGTGTGTGTGAATACCAGAGCGATCTGTGCTCTGAGTTTAGCCGAGAGGGTGTCTATGAAGGGTTCCCAGATGTCAAGGAATTTTTCTCCCCGCCTTTCCTTATCCTGAAGGACTAGGGTCCATTCTAGTAGCATCGTCTTCGTAACTTTATTCCTCCAGTAGGCAAGTGAGGGTGCCAGTGGGTTTAACCAGTGATCTAAGATAGCCTTGAGTGCAATGGTAATCAAATAATCTAACAAATGTATCCGGTGTTTCTCTTTGATATCTAACTTATCGTATACTCCCAACAATGAATCCAGAGTGATGACAGGAGGGCGACACCCCACTATATTGCCCATTCTGGAACCCACCCCCTCCCAAAAAGACAACAGCTTAGGGCAATTGAATAGACAGTGTTCTAGGTCAGCCGATACCAAATTGCATTTGCAACAACGTGGCTCGGAAGAGGGAGCACTCCGAGAAAGTTGTCGGGGAGAGATGTACGTTCTATGGAGAAGTTTGAGAGTAGTGTCCTGGAACCAAGAAGCCTGTAGGTTTTTCAGTCGTCTAGTGTACGCATGTAGTAAGTTGTGAGAGGTATAAGAGGCATCTCGGTGTAGGAAAGCCCACCTGGCAAGCCCTGATTTGCAGTCGGCATAATTCAGTGGTTTAAAGATTGCCCTGTAAAGCGTTGAGATGGACACTTTACATTGATAAGAGGGGCTCAGTAACACTTCTAATACGTGGTTATGTTGGGAGGGATGCATGAGGTGCAGCGTTTGTTGCAAGTAATGTTTAGCTTGCATGTAGGGCCAAATGTGAGAAGGTGGCAAGGAGTATTTTTCCTTAAGGGCTGGGAAAGGAAAACATGTTTTAGAGGAAGGGTTAAATATATCAGAGAGCAGGTTGAGTCCTCTAGCCTTCCAAATTGGGAATCTAGAGTCCGGGGTAAGCCCCTGGAATTTACAGTTGCCAGTTAGAGGTAAGAATAGGGAAGAGGAGTAGTTTCCGAAAAGAGGCAATCGGGCGCTACGCCAAGCCTGGATTGTTGGCATTATGAGAGGATTGGTGCGACAAGGGAGAGGGATCTCTCTCGTGGGAGCATGGAGAAGATAGCATATATCCCATTCCGGGCAGAAACACTGATCTCGTTGCCAATCTGTAAAAAGGTTGGAATGGGAGATCCAGTCTTTTGCGAAACGGAGTAGACAAGCAATGTTATATAGCTTAATATTGGGTAGATTGAGACCCCCATTCGATTTGAGTTGAGAAAGTTTTTGAAAGCTAATCCTGGGGCGACCACCTCTCCATAAAAAGTGAGAAAATGAGGTGTGGATTTTCCGTGTATCTAACGGTGACAACAGTAATGGGAGCATATTGAGAATATATAAAAATCGGGGAAAAATTACCATCTTGATAAGGCTAATCCTCCCAACTAGGTTAAGTGGAAGGTTAGCCCAGGCTTTCAAATCTGCGAGGGACTTGGTAATAATAGGGAGCATATTTAAATCAAATAATTTAGTAAGGTCTATTGGGAATACCACACCCAAGTATTTGATGGAATGCTGGGCCCAGCGAAAAGGCCAAGCCTTAAGTGCTTCGGGAGGTCTACCTTCCGAGAGCCAAAGTGCCTCTGATTTATCCAGATTTATTTTTAGACCAGAAACGTTTTCAAACTGCGTCAGGTAGGACATTATGACAGGAATAGTGTCATGTGGGGCTCCCACGAAAAGTAACATATCGTCCGCGAAGGCTGTCACTCTCAATTCACGTCTCCCCATCAGCATACCCGTATATGAGGGCGAGTCCATTATAAGACGAAGAAAAGGATCTAGAGCAATATTAAACAAAAGTGGGGATAAGGGACAGCCTTGTCTTGTGCCTTTTTCTAAATTAAAGAGAGGTGAATTTAAATTATTAGTGGTAATAAAGGCTTTAGGAGAGGAATATATGGCTTTAATATATTGTATAAAAGGAGAACCGAATCCTTGACGCTCAAGTAAAGAAAAGAGATATTTCCAATTCACATTATCGAATGCTTTTTCCGCGTCTAAATTAATAAGCAAGTGTGGCGTGGTTGGGGAGGCCTTTGCTTTAAGAATGGCCGCTATTATTTGCCTAGCGCAGGTGACTGAGTGCCTATTTTTGATAAACCCCTTCTGCATTGGAGAAATGAGCGTCGGGAGAAAAGAAGCGAGTCTGTCCGCCAAGATTTTATGTAGAAGTTTGAAGTCTGAGTTTAGCAATGAAATTGGCCTATATGATGAGGGAGAATAAGGGTCTCTCCCTTCCTTATGTAAAACAATTATGCGTGCAATATTAGAATGGAGGGAAATCTCTGATTTAGTGAAGGAGGCATTAAAGGCCATTGTAAGTGAAGGGGTGACGTGGTCCGCCAGTATCTTATAAAACTCTGATGGTAAACCGTCGGGTCCAGGAGCCTTGCCCAGCTTAAGGTTTTTGACAGCCCGGCCCACCTCTTCCTGTGTCAAGTCCCGGTTAAGTAGCTCTTGTTGGGGTAAAGACAGTCTAGGAAGGTTTATCAGTCGAAAGAAGTTGTTTATGGAATCGTCAGAAATAGATGTAGAGGAGTATAACGTTTGGTAATATTTTAAGAAAGCTTGATTAATACCTTCCGAGGAAGTATCCAAGGAGCCATCATGTTGTTTGACCGCAGGAATAGTGGAGCGAGTTGATGTTGATCTGACTAATTTGGACAATAGTGTGCCCGCTTTATTTGCATGTCGAAAGAGATCGGCTTCTCTGTATCGAATCTTTAAAAGGGATGCATTGTGAAGGAGAGTATCATAATTTAATTTGGCTTGTGTATAAGCGGCCTTGGAAGCAGGAGAGGGGTCGGTTATGAGTCTCCTCTTGGCTTTAGATAGGCTAATGCTGAGCTTGTTGAGATTGGTAATAGTGTCCCTTTTCTTTTTTGTGACATAGGAGATTATATGACCCCTGAGAGTAGCCTTTGCAGCATCCCAGAAAAGTTGAGGGTTGTGTGAGTGTGTCTTATTATTCTCTTCATACTCAGTCCATGCCATCTTAAGGCTGTCCTGAAAGTCTTGTGATTTGTACAATAAAGGATTCATGCGCCAGTTAAAGGAGGAGAGTATAGGGGGCCGAAATGTAAAGGACAGAGTGATGGGAGCATGATCCGAAATAAGGATGTCCAAGATCTGGGCTTTGCTAATATATTGTGAAAGGGTTGATGTACATAAAAAGTAATCAATTCTCGTAAAAGAATTATGAGGGTGGGAATAGAAGGTGAAATCTCGTTCAATGGGGTCTAAAATTCGCCATGTGTCGATGAGTTGTAACTGTCGACAGAGACGCACAATCGGATTGCTTCGCGTTCCTGTTTTGGGGTGAGTCCCTCTACTATGATCTAATTTAGGGTCAGCCCATGTATTGAAGTCACCCCCAATTATCAAATTGTCACTATGCAAAGAGAGGAGCACCGCATTTAACGAATTAAAAAAATCGGCTTGCGAGTGGTTAGGAGCATACACATTACATATTACTAAGTGTCTACCCTGGATATTACACGATACTATCACATATCTCCCCTCTGGATCAGTAATAACTTGCAATATGGAGAGCTCGAGCTGACGATGAAACAAAATAGACACTCCCCTGCCCCCATTTGGTCTCGACGCTCCCACCACCTCCCGCACCCATCCTCTCCTAAGCTTACAATGTTCCCTCATATCTGAGCAAGTTTCCTGTAACAAAGCAACATGAGCACCCAGGGTATGGAGATGCTTGAGAACCTTAGTTCTTTTCACCGGGCTAGAAATGCCCTTCACATTCCAGGAGACTATTTTTACATCTTGGGAAATATCTTTGGTGTGTGAGGAAACAGACGTTATATTATGGAATTATAAAACAATAGTAAGAGTATCTATGCCGGAGATCAGTAACATGGATAAGCCACCACCTCTCCCAGCGAGAAGGCGGTGGTGCAATACTTGCAGACACAGTGGATGGACATACAGCAAAAGTTCTTGTGAAGAGTAGAGGTGAGACTTGACCCGGTAGACGTCTTATGAGAAATAGAGGTCGTGCTGGAAAAGGATTCAGCTCCATCGGACGAATGCCCATGCTCGGTCTAACAAAACACAAAATATAAGAGAACCATACAAACTGAAAAAACAACATGAATAGTAAATAATTTGAACGTGGAGCTGACATATAGCGTACGCTCCATGGGGGGCTGAGTCGAGGACATCTGTAAGGCGAGAGTCCCTGTGAGGAGGAAAATATGTAGTGGTATGATATCAGGTCACCAACATCTATGCAGGGCCATCCAAACGTTGTAGGAAGTCCATAGCATCCTCCGGAGAAGT
>VKOC01026480.1:0-20835 GCA_009364415.1 Spea multiplicata
TATATTACTGTATACAGCGCTGGGGGGGTTATATTACTGTATACAACGCTGGAGGTTATTGGGAATCTAACCTCTCTGGGACCACAATAATGTGTCTTTTTTCTTTAAAAATATTTTTTTCTTTAAAATAGCACCAAATTTAAGAGCGCGGCCTATAATCAAGCAAATACGTATTTTGTGTATGTATATATATCCATCAGCCATAACATCAGATATATATATATTTATGCAGCGATCAGCCATAAGACTGTGAGCACTGACCGGGGAAGGGTATAACGCTGATAATCTTGTTGTCATGGCGCCTGTCAGTGTGGGGGGGGGGATATATGAGGCAGCGAGTGAACCTTTCGTCCTCAAAGGCCGGCCCATGGGGTCAAATCTAACAGACGAGCCGCTGGAGGTCCAATTGCTGGGAGAGGTAACTCTGGTTCTGACAGAAAGGAGTCAGAACACGCAGAGCGTGTCGCAGTTTGTTGCGTTTGGGGGCCGTGGGGCCGCTGATCAGTCAGGGAGCCCACGCTGACCCCCGCCCGCTGCCGAATGCGCCAACAATGGGCACGTGAGCAGAAGAACCGGACCCCGAGCGATGGAAGAAGGCGGCCGGCCTGATGAATCCCGTTTTCTTTTACATCACGTGGATGGCCGGGTGCGTCGCTGGAGAACACCCGGCACCAGGACGCGTCCACGGGGGCCGCACCTCGCAGCTTACACGACTTAAACGTTTTGGCCCCGTATACCACAGCTCAGAGGACTAGTGGAGTCCGAGCCTCGATGGGTCAAACGGGGCACCGACGCGATATCAGGCAGGTGGTCATAATGTTATGGCTGATCGGTGTAAATTACCAAATTAACGTAATAGTAGAGGTAAATCGTCAATAGTATGCGGCCAAAATACATGATCAAAAAACTTCTTTTATTTGTCAATTCTGAAGCTACTGTAATTTATGTATCTAAACATGCTGTAGCAGAGCAGACTGATCATCCAGCGGAGTGGGGTGGCTTTTTAACAGGGCAAAATGGGCATCTGCCCCTGGGCCTTGGCTTATTTCAGTGGGCCGCTACAGCTGTCCTATGGGCCTTGGTATAGAGCTGCAAGGCTCTATAGAAGAGGTGGTGTGTTGCGCCTTTGGCATAGATTGCCCGCTAGCGTTTTGGCCTTCACGGTCCGTGCGCCACTCGAGGTTGTGGAGCGTTGGGTTATGATGACATCATACCCTATAATTCAGCATGAGCTGGAAAACAGAAAATGTAAAATGAACTATTGGCGGTCAAAACCTCCATCGCACGGCACCAACATAGCGGAGCAGGTATGACAGGTCCGGGTGTGGAGTTTTTTACAAATGCAAAAAATCTGCAGATTAGATTTCTTTTCTAAAGAAAAGAAAATAGCCTTGCATTAAAAAAATGGAAATGTAAAAATAAAATTAGAAATTTTTGTTGTCTTTGTATGTAAATTGTAAAAAGTTTTTTAGTACACAAGCAAGAAGATAAGAGAACAAATACGCATTTACGCTATTACTATATATATATATATATATATAAAAGTGCATTTTTCATATTGACACATCTTGTAAAAGTTTAATCGTTTGGCCTTGCCCTGGACTAACCCAAAGTCATAATTTCTGCCTTCTTCAACATTCCTACTTGCTAAAAATATTTTGAAAGGAAGCGGCATATTAAACGATGAATTATTTTATTACTGAAAAGAAGAAAGTCGAAGTGAGCCTGGCTTCCATAGAAGAAGACAAGTTACACTTCTAACCTCGTCGGGGTTTGTTTTGGCACCGCGCGGTGTTTGGCATCCACAGGTGCCCTCCCTTAACCTGCGAGCATAGGCTGACACTTGAATCTGAGCCCTGTCTTCCTTTTGTGGTCAACCACCTTGGCCCTCAGAGGTCTCGGAGGAAACATTACATTTCCTAAACCCGACTTTGAACTTTTGGATCCCTGCTTCCCTTTCATCTGGAACCGTTCCTGCAAAACATGGTCTCTTACGAGTGAACTCGCTCCGACCAGGATCCTGTTTCTTCGCAAGCAATTCTTCGATATCATCTAAAGCAGCCATGTTTGTGTATCTCGTACAGTTTGTAGGGCTTGGATCCATAGTCCACGGAACGTACGTTGTGTAGGTTGTATGACAAGAGATCGGGTGCCATATACTATGCTTTAAAAGTATTAAGTAACAATGTATCATTAAAATTCCTTTTTCTAATAAAAATGGATCTGATTGCATTAATAGGCTACCACGCTCATCGTTATCCTCAAGATCTCAAGACATTATATAGTGAGGACATGCTATACAACCATATATACAAATAGCTTGGGCCAAAAAACGAATTCTTAGTCCTCCTAGATTTTTTTTTCCCATTTCCTTACATTTTCTGACCTTCTAGATGAACATGTGCAGCACTGATCATCTGAAACCAGGACTATATGTCTTCCACCAATGATCGGTTTGATAGAACCGCCTAGGATAATCTTCTGGAAACCCCTGGAAAAGAATAAAACAAAATATTTTATTTAGAACATTAATATTTAGGAAAAAGATAATTTGGTTCTAACCATTAGACCCTTAATAGAACGCATTTTAGGTTAAACAAAGAGAATCAGTGAATTCTGTTTCATTTTTGACCAATGTTTCCAGACAATGGACTCCACGATTCTTGGGTCATGGTCATTTTTTACTTGTTTCCTTTCTTTGTCTACTGCTTTTATTTGGCTTTTTCTATCATATTGACAAAAAAAGATGCTTTTCTTAAAAAAAATAAAATTCACCCCTTATTTCTTTTCCGTAAGGGCAATTATAGAGTAATGATGACTGGGCTCCCTTCCATTCCGCCTACATAGGTGCCCCCTCCTCACTACAGCCTGACACCCCAAAGGTTATATTGTTTGCCGGGGACCCTCACTCCTGGTGTTTGTTAGGGAGACTGAACTTATATTTAACCCTATACTATACTGTAAATATTTTAGATGTCTAATATCTATACGATTTAGAGCAGTACATGCCCATATCCATTCCGTTATTTTTGTAATTATATATATTTTTCTTTTTTTTTTTGTTTTGTTTGCTTGTTTTCCATGTTTTATTTTTTGAGTATGTTTGGAAGCTTTTGATCAGACTTTTTTTAAGCACCCCGACCGGCCACAAAGTTGCCTCATTAATGTATCCAGAGAGGGCTTTAGTTTCTGCGAGATTCTCAGTGTGTTAAGGTGCAGTCCCACTGATTCGCTGGTACGCAAAACACCCATGTAAAATTCGATTGGACTCGGGTTCCTCTGACGTAATGGCGGGTGAAGCGATATATGACCATTAATAACGGGGCTTTTGAATATTATTTCCTGGGTGTGCGATGATTCCATGCTCTGCTGTATGTACGTATTGGTCATTTCGGCAGCACCCCGGAATCTGAATTTAAATTCAGATTGTCTTTCTTACATTCTTGTATTTTGCGGATTTGTTTTAATATAGAAATATAAATATAATTAGGCGTTCTTGTTCCCAGGTACCGATTTTTACATGCAGGTTAATGTTATTTTGTAGCAGATAATTACTTGCGATAATAACTTCTAAGGACAGAAAAATATCTTTTGAGCCAATATTTTGTCTACAGCAAGGTTTTCAAAATGTTTATCTGAGAAGCGAAATTACTATAAACTGATAAATGCCGTGTTTTTGAAAGAAGCCCATGGGGGGGGAAAATGAACGTTTCCCTTTTGTGAATGTTCAGCTTTCTCATGCAATAGCGACGGACAATGGCAATTTGTGCCTTCTTCTCATCTAAACTCTAAACTCTAGCATCTAATACACGAGTTAATTTACATTAGAGGAGCCCTGAGAAAAACCTATAGACCCAGAACCTGCCAGCAGATCGGCCCCATTCGGCCCGTTTTTAATGCTGTAAAGACCTTAATCAGTCGTTGGTCTCGTCTTAGATTCAGGAGCCATATGTCTATCCCATGCATGTTTAATACCCTCACTGTATTACCCTCTACCACTTCTGCTGGGAGGCTGTTCCACTTATCTACCACCCCCCTCAGTAAAGTAAAACTTCCTTACCTTATATCTAATACCCTCTCATTTCATATTAATACCTCTTTTTTCTAACAGAGGTTTCTATTTATCACCAATACTGTCCCAAGAACCCTCTTAAATCTAAAAGTAAAGCAAATAAAGTTTTTAGCTTTCATTTTTAATTAAAAAGTTATTTTTTAACAGTCAATTTCATTATATAAAACAATCTATTTTAGTGAATTACTCATTTGGTAATGAACATTTCTAAACAAGCCTCATTCATAGAAAGTGGTCAAGGAGTGAATGGGCAAAAGATCAATAGGACACCATGCCCTAATGGCATTCACTAAAGGGTTATTGATGTTTTTATTAAAAAAAAACTGACTCTATTGGCTCTATTCACTAAAGTGCAAAAAGGTGTGGAGCAAATTAGAGAAATTTAACTTGAAAATTCACTCAAGTCAAAAGTCAACTCACGTTAGCACTTCTTGCTTTGTTTCAGGATTAGTCTCCTTGAAGTAATATGCCTAATATGGATGTGAAACTCCAAATATATGTAGTAATCTCAGTGATCTATAATATATGGGTTCTGTTTATGATCCCCTTTTAAACAACAGGATCATACTAGAATTTCTCCAGTCCTGTGGTACCGATCCTAGGAATAGGGATCTAGTCACTAAAACGTTGAGTGGTCAGTGGAGCGTTAACTCAACTGATCAAACTGGATTGAAGTCTCCTGTCTTTGCATTCTAACACTTGCACACTCACAGATTCACTAATACCTGAATTGCTTGTGAAGGCAGGATATGCAACAAAATGTTGCAAGTTTCAGGCGAGGTTGTGCAAGTTCATTGTTCAATACTCATGTAAATTTGGGAAAAAAATGGGGTAAAGTGAAATAATCACCATTTGGGAATGGTTGACTTTGTTGACTAACTGCATAATAGATGCCAAAAATGTTAAAATACACGTATTCCTGTGTATTAGGTTAAATATTGTTTTACTATTCCACTAATCTTTAATCTTTTTTTTTCTTTAAAATACTTTTTTCTTTAAAATAGCACCAAACTTTTAGGGTGCGGCCTATAATCGGGTGCGGCCTATATTCGAGCCAATACAGTATTTTTATTGCCATTCTCCACAGAAAACAGGATAGATATAGCTAGAGGAGATATCTCAGAACTTCAACTTTTCCGCCAAAGGCTGTGTCCATAGATGATAAAGAGTCCAATCAGTAGTGCCTCTTGAAGGAATGCCATCTTCTCCAGGTCATGGCTCAGCGTGTGAGCTCTTGAGAAGCATCAGCTCTCTCTATGCTCAGGATTCCATGATCCATATAGAAGAATGAACCCTAAGGCCCACAGAGGACTCTTTCCGAGCTGGTGGTTGAGCTTCAGATGTGGCTTGCTTGATCCAACAATATATCTGGACACCTTCAGACCCTTTGTAGCTCCTGGAACATCTACCAGTGGATTCCTTAGTGGAGTCCAGCTAAATAGGGATATAGCATCTAATGATCACTGAATCTGAGAAATGCAACTTGATGCTCCAGATCTGATGAAGGACAGGGATTGAAAAAAGGAAGGTGGACCTTCTTGAAGGACATTGTTGAGCCTTAAGACAACATTTCGTGGATTGGACACTGGTGAAGTGGAGGTAGAACTTACACAACTGGGAAGGTTATCAAGAACAAGGTCATGGGACTACAAAAGGTATACAAGAATCTCCCAAAAGCCGAAAAGAGGTTGAGAGGGTAAAAGAGGCTGCAAAGTTTAGTTAACCTGTAGGGCCTTTACTCCAACATAAAATAGAAAAAAATCCAAATGGATTTATCTTATCTTGTCAGAGTTCCAGCGTATACAAAAAATCTGAGAAAATGCAGTCCATATGACCCAACCAGATAGGTCACAAACTTCGGTAAAAAGGGTTTTTCCACCGTTACCGAATTGACATAAGAAAGTAGAAGACATCTGACATGTGTGATGTATAAAGAATTGAGGTTTTTTTTTTTTCTTTGCCCAGATAGGAATGTGTAATTAAGGCACAGGCACATGGTTTATATTAACAGAGAAATGTTGATGAGGATTATAAAAAGAACACGGTTAAACAAATCTGCCGTTTCAAACATTTGCGTAAGAGAACCTTAAAAACAAAGAACGAAGCTCCGAAAATGAAAACATAAAAACCTGGTGGGGAGGAAATATCAGAAAGATGGAGATTGGCATTTCATCGTAAGTGCCAGGGATCTGGAGGGAAGCCAGTTCTTAATGAAGACCATTATTCCAAAGAGATATAATAGCCTCGTACTGTCAGGATTCCTACGACCGAGAGCCTGGGTGTTCCGACTGTACGGGAATATATTTAGTCTGTTAGATTGTTTGAGGAAAGAGATAGGAGGAATTTTATTCCGTACCCACAGTCTGACCCCACCCGGCATTCCCTGGCTATTTTCCAGTTTATTCTCTCTTTTTTTTCCCAAATTTCTTTTCAATTTTCTATCTACCCCATTGACACGTGTATGCTGGATTTATCTCAGAGACTCTAAGAAAAACACCCACAAACACATAAAAAACATGGGAAAGATTACAATCAGATCATTATCTCGAAAACCCACAAGTCTGGTGGAAAAAGTACTTTCTTCCCAGGATTGCGTTTTATAGGGAGGGCTTTCACATGAATCATAACCGTTCAGTAAAGAAAAATATGTAGGAAAATGATTGCGAAACTTTTGGTATTCCCTGTATCACAGGCTGACCCTTATATTAATGAACAGGGCTTTGAAAGAGCCATACCTGGGAACTCTCCGGGTTTGTGCCTAAATTTGGCAGAATTAGGTTATAAATTTGGTTACACCTTGACTGTATCCACTCAGGGCTCCTCCCTTCCATATGGTCATCTAAAGAATTTACTCATGTTTGTTTTTCCTTAAAGATGGATGATTGCTATCTTGATCTTGGGTGCCAGCCGCCATACCTGGGTAGGCCACCTGGAGCACTTCCTCTTATGGGGAGTGGCTTTATTTGTGGGTGGAGCTAGCCACATGTGGAGGTCGGGTTACCTGCACGAAGAAGTGGCCGCTTCCTTGCCGTGTAACAGGGAGCTAGTTGGCAATAAGACTCCCTTTAGCACAGCGACTCTATAGGACCGTTAAAAGAGTGCGCTCATATCCGAGTGCTTAGCAGTAAGGACAGCCAAACGCTATTATACGTCCGTTGGCCAATAAAGTATTATCTTCACCAAATTTGCTTTCATACCTTGCTTCATAATACACATTTTTCACCAGGTATACATTTCTTGGAATTTATGGAATTTTCACTGAATTTTTGGAATTCCATTAAAATATTCCTTGTGCCCCAGAAGAGCTTAATAATGAATATAATTCTGATTGCTGTTAAAGGGGAGCGCCCACCAATTTATCATACTGCCTGTGAGAAACAGTAGAACGGCTCGGTTTTAATCACCCATGCAGACCCTCTGACTCTTAGCTCTCTGTTCTCAAGATCTGTGTGATTTTTCCTCCCCATTAAGGTATCTCTCTCCTATTGTTGCTGATTGTTGCTAAATGGTTCAGGCAGCCTTAGTAAGGAGGATGGCGGGAGCAAAAGGGAAAGGAAATTAAATAGATAATTCTAGTTGAGTTTAAAATTAAGCGTTCACATAAACCCATTTATGAATCCATCAAGTAGAGTGTTAATTAGAAAAATATGTAAGATGATCATTATTAACCCCGAAATTATTTTCATAATAAAAATTTAAATAATAAAAATGTATAAACTCCATCTGAAAAATGCATTGTTTGGTTTTAACAAAAATAAATAAAAATATAAATTTATTGATATAAAATATTATTTTTATTTGGATTCTAAATCTGGATACATAGTTAATATTATATAATAATAGTTATTATTAATAAAAATATCTGTACAATCTGTTCAAGTCTATATAAATGAAAAACATGTTTTTTATATTAAATCATACATGTTCCACCTTAAACATGAATCCCGTGTCCTTTCAGGCTGGTCCAAAGCAGGTCCATTAACACCCGACATAGAATTAACCATATCAGTGCCAGGTTCATGTGCAATATGCCATTTAAAAAAAAAAAAGTTGGGAAAAACATCAAGTTCATAAAAACATAAATAGAATAGAACTATTTGGAAATAGTTCATTGAAATAGTTTGACATTTGTTGTATGGGATAATGAATCTGGCAGCTCTATTAAAAATGAAGAATGAATGGAAATATATATATATAATAAAAAAAAAAAACAACTGCTCTTGGCATAAAAATGTTTTTATTTAACTTTTTTTTCTTTTATTCATTTTTTGTGCAACCAGCCAACTTAAAACATTTGCCAATAAACATAAGCTAAAAAAAATTACTGTGAATATTTCTTTTTAAACGAAATAGCTGGAGCTCATTTTTCACACTTTTATAGCTGTTAAGTTATGCAAAATAATTCAAAATGCTTGATTCGGGCGATTGGTCAACGTGCGGCATCGATAGGAATGATAAATGCCCACCACTTTTAGAAGTGAAAAGCCGAACAAAGCCATAGACCAATTTTTTTGGATTCCCTGGTGTGCAGAAACTGCGAAACGGCCTTCCCTGATCCCGTTTGATCATCCGGCATATGGAATTCATTATGGTTAGCTGCTGTCTAAAGCTATCTAACATTAAGCCCCGTGGTTTTTCGCAAAGACCGGGTGTAGCATGTTGGGTAATTTCCACAATTTGCTTATGGCGCTGGCTTGTTTCCACGGTAGCCACGTCCATATTCCATGGATTAAAGGTTTTACATTGTCAGTTTTATACGCTGAAGAGCGTAGAGGACTTTTTCTCTATCTCTCAAGACTATCCCTAGACACACACACACACATATACACACATATATACACACACACTGGAATAAACTATACATATATAGTATAAACACAACAAAATATATACAACAACATATATGCTTTATATATTATTATTATTATGTGCAAAAGGACCAAAAACGGTTCAGACAAATTAGTTTTCCGATAACGAATTTCGTTGCCTGCCCTTTCGGTGCAGATAAAATCCAGAGGACTTAATTGATTTATTATTATATTTGTTGTCACTCACCCACATTCACTCTCTCATGCTCTCTTACACACTCTCACCCATGATCTCCAATACTCTCTCTCAATGTCTCCCTAAATTCTCCGTGTTCCTGTCTCCTTACCCCGCAGCTCTGCTACTTCTCGTGCCTTTTCTTCTGTTTTCTGCCTTCTTTCTTTGTCTGCTTCTCTCCAGGTCTTCTTTCTTTGTCCACTTCTTTGTGAACCATGACTCCCGTGCAGAGCTTCTCCCTCTCTCCCAGTGGCTCTGTACTATTGCAGACTAGTTTACTTGCATGTGTGGCTAGTCTCGCAGTTTTTACTGGATGTGTGAGCTGATTTCTTTTTTTGTTGTATATATATATATTTGTCTTGTCCATGTATCGTTTGTTGCAGTAGGCCGCTTGTCGTCAGATTGTCCTGGTTCCTCAACACCTAACGAGGACCTTGTTAATCCAGGTGACGTACCTGGCATTGTGTACAGGAACATCTGCACAGAGTGTGGACTAAATCCTCCTAAGTCCAAATGGGAGATTCCACGGAAGGTTGTGGAGAATAGCAGGGCTAAAGATCCTGTGGGACTTTGAGATCCAGACGGACAAGAAGATACTGGCCAATCAATCCGACATTGTGGTGGTAGGCAAGGACCAGAAGACAGCAGTGGTGATAGCCAAGTGACAGCAACATCAGGAAGAAGGAGTATGAGAAGCTGGAGAAGTACAAGGGCCAGAAAGAGGAACTGGAGAAGATGTAGAGATTGAAAGCCAAAGTGGTCCCTGTGGCATAGGAACACTCGGGCTGTGACTCCTAAGCTGGGAGAGTGGCTCCAACAAATTTCAATAACAACATCAGATGGCTCTGTCCAGATATCTATATGTTCTATTCTACGAGTGCACAGGAATCTTAAATAATATGGGTTTTTCCCACTGTATGATAACTATATTCCACCACTTTGATGTAGCCACACAATATGTTGGTATTAACCCCCAAATTAAAGGATTAACAAGCAAACACAGGATGGAAAAATGTATGGGAGCAATTGTGCAATATCCCGAAAAATAATCGAGAGAATTTGGTTATTTAACATTTTTCAGAATTTTGAAAACTAAACGTAAAGCTATTACAAAAAAATGTGTAAATAAGAGAGTCTTTCATTATCATATTTGAAATACTTTTGATATTCTGTAGTAGGGTTGACGGTTATGGAAAGCCAAAGAAACCAAGCCTGTGTTTAAGGTTTGCACAGCAGTTTATAACCCAAACTTTACTACAACATTCATATGGGCATCGTTTCCTCGGCGGAAAAATGTTCAGTGGTCAACTTGTTGATCCTGAAAATTCTTTCTCCTTCCAGTTAATTCAACCAACTTCTCCAAACATCTTCTAGAATTTATAAAGCGGCTCTGCCGAAGAATGTTCATAATTTTCTTAACTGTGTATTGTACCGGCCGAACGGCTGCTCAAGGCTAGAGATAAAAAGTAATGGCTGGAAATATAGTAATCGTTCCTTGTAGGCAGAAGAGGTTGGAGAGATTCGAGTCCAGAGCCAACTGAAACCCAACGTAGGCCCTGTCACTTAAAGCGCACAAGCCCATAGGTCAGGGGACTATGTGCATTCTGCAAATGAAAAGTAGGGTCATAGGCAGGGACCTATAGGCAGTTTCTCTTTGTGTATTTACTGAGGCCAGCACACTGTGGACCTCATCAACAGAGTCAAGACTTATAGTGTTGGCCAAGTCCATGCTGTACTTTCAATACCTTCAAGCTTTTGATCTCTGCTTGCCCATTCCTAAGGACTAAGGGGGCCCATAAATATGCCTCCCCAGGCCACACAAAACCTGAGGACAGTCCTTCCTCTGAGAGAGCTTCCTCTGGGTCACACACTGCAACACAGTAAGGGTCTCAGAATTTCTCATCGATTTTCAAATTGTCCAAATTGTCAGGATGGCAGGATAGAATCAATTACTTTAATCAGGATAGCTGATGTCTTAGTGTGTATAAATAAATAATAATAATTGGTACATAATCTGATGGTTCCATAGGTGACCAACACATACAAAGGAGCATGTATCTTCTGATGATGCCCTATATTTTGTAGAAAAACCATAGAAACATACTGTAGAATTTGATGGCAGACCATTCCCATTAGGCCCATTTATTTTTCGTTGGACCAAGTCCTGGGTATCGTCTTAGATTCAAGAGTCACATATCTATATTGTCTCAAAGATAAAGTATGTCTTCTTGCAGATGATGCAGAAATCTGCAACTGACATTCTAGGAGGAATAAGCCAAATGGCTATTGATTTAAGTAAATTAAAAGAATGTTTGAGAGTCTGGCACCTAGAGTTTAATGTTGATAAATGTAAAATAATGCACTTAGGCCCTAAAATAAAAAATATACGATTGGAGGTACTGTATTGTCAGCAATAAAAAGCAGCACCGGGTTATGTCCATGGAGATGTGAATGAAGATGAATGAGAGCATGAGAGAGTGAATGAGTGTGTGAGTGAAAATAAGTGAATGTGGTCCCGCGTATTTTGGATGAAAATTCAGAGCTTTTCGCTTTGTTTTGATCCGCTTCGTGGGAGGGGGTCTTAAGAATCCCGGAATTTACCAAAATTCAGTAATTTTGCAATTCGTACCAATCTGAATGAACAAGACTGTTAAATTCTATATTTCTATCCCATGTATGTTTACATTTACCTACTATGTTAGCTTCTTCTCTTCCATTTTCTTATCATATGGCCCTATGTGTTGAGAATGGATATATAGGGGACGCAACAAAAGGTCTATGAATCACTTTGCCCTTTTTCATATGTTTTATTCCTAATGTGAACATTTCGGGTAATTGGGTTAATCCTTCCCTGCTACTAAATTTATGCAGTTAATAGAAACGCAGATCAGGTAATCTTGGCTGGACATCTTGGACGCTGCTTTAGATCAACCTCTGTAATGTTCTGCGCAATGTTATTTTCTCAAGTTTCCTTAACTCCATTTTTTATGATATTCTTGAACACAAATGGCTTTTGTAATTTTCATTGTGTCTGTGATAAACTATACATTTATTATATGATTACTGTACTTTTCTCCCACATTTAGGCTTTATCCAAACTAAATAAAAATTCAATATCATAAAACATTACGATGACGGGGGAAAAAAAGAAATCCAGGCAGAAACATTCAAAAAGATTAATTTAATTGTAAAATATCTTTAAATAACATTGTGGATCACAATAAGTCATAGACGGCTTACCGTGAATTATGAATTGCAGTTATATTACTGTAGTTTTTTTTTTTATTACTGCCAAAATGAATTTCTAAATGATGAACTTTCGGTGACATTGCGGAAGCCAGAATTAATGAAACTAACGTATCGCCATATTTAATCCATTATTCTGGCAACATATTTTGTGATAGTAAGAAATAAAGCTATTCTTCGAGAAATTCACAAATAAAAAGGGCAAGAGACCAGAAAAAGGAATAATTCCATAGAAGAAAATCCAAAGATATCTCAAGCCGGGAGTCCAAATAGAGATATCCCAAGACACCTGGGAACATCAAACAAGAACTGTTACCTTTTCAGATTTGAAAACTATTTATTATATAAAAAAAAACTTTTTGGGTTTTTAATATAATAGTTTGATAATTTGTTTTTACTTAATTTCAAATTAATGTATTATTTTAGATTTTTTCCAGAATTAGCTAATCAAATTTCCTGTCCTGAAGTTCTCTTCCCTCTCTCATCCTTAGAAAGGCTGTCTGAACCAACGAGCAACACTCAGCAGCAACAGGGGAGAGATAACTTTATGGGGGGAATAATCATACAGATCCTTAGAACAGAAAACTAAGATGGCTGCTCCAATGGAAGCCATTTTAGTTCCCAAGAAACATGAGCGATGATTTTCTATTGCCTTCAAGAATGGTAAGAGGTTACTAATTAGTTAATGATAAGGATTCCAATATAATCGAAGGATGACGATTTGTGATGTTGTGAACACATAAAGTGATGGCAGATTAGAACCATGGACAACTGGATGGGCCGAATGGTGGAATGTTGGAAGAAGATAGTTGTAGAGGAACTAGAATCTAGAGGCGTTCAAGACCTCAGAGTCCCCTTCATCAGATTTAGTTTAAGGTGGCGTTCAGCTCCCTGGAAAACTGAAGTCTATCAGATAAACCAGTGGTTTAACAAAAAGTTGTGTTTAGTGGAAAAACAAACTGTAAAACTTTTCAAAGTTGGTCCTAGGTGTGGTTCAGCGGGTAACCCGAAATGCCGTTTTCCAGAACCCTACAGTTTCATGCCTATATTTCTTACCTAGAATCATCTGAACTAATAACCCCAGATTCTCTTTCCTTTGTGTTTACCTGCTATAAAAAAAAATCATTTATCTTGATTTTGGGTTCTTTTGGTCGTCATTATTTTTGCACTTGTTGGCATAAAATAACATTTTCCGCGGGTCTGACTATTCCTCGAGCTCCACGAAACCATTAGTCATTTTGCTCGCATTTTCTAAAATGTGAAATCTGTTCCAGATCGGCATTGGCAAAAAAAAAAGGCAGATCTATGATCCTACCACCAGAAACTGAGTGTTTCGACCACATCCGACCGCAAAATATACAACTGTGATGAAAGCGTTGTGTGAAAATGTATACAGAGATATAAAAGAGAAAAAAGACAGAAAATGAACAATTCCATACATTATAAATTTAGAAAATTGAATAATATATTGCACATGATAAACTATTGGTAAGATCCTCCAGAACTTTTAATTAGCAAGACGAGGCCAACAGGACCATCGACCTTCCTACCCAAAATTTTCAACCCAAAAAAAGAGAATATTGTAAAATATTAATATTAGATACATTTTGATACATTAACAATGGATTTTATTGGCAATTTTTAATTTATGACTTAATTATATATTATATTAATACATATTATGATTATATTATATGTTACCAACTTTTATATGTTACCAACTTTTGAGACAGGAGATCATCGGTTAAGAATGGTTCCATGAGAAAGTCCGACGTCAATGTATTAACAGCTGTTAAAACAGATTTTTTTATGATACTTTGTTAAGCTAAACCAGACAGATCCCTTAGACAAAGCTAGTTTTCAAAAAGATATAATTTGAAGTAAGCTTTATATGATATAATTTCGTTTACAGCGAAGGTCTTTTATGGAGGAACATCCATTTGGCCTTGAATCTGTTTTGTTTGGTACGATATAGAGGGGGAACCTAACCAAATAGAATATTATTTTAATGAAGAACATTTTTTTATGATATGGTTTAAAAGTACATGTTATGTGAAACAGAGGTCATCGTCGTATCCTTGAATCTAATACTGTTGTCGGCTTCGAACGTCGAGATATTCGTTAAATTAGCAGATATACCAGATATAGAATTATTCCTCGCCAAGAGACGGGCGGGAGTTTTCTTCCTTCTGAAATCCATAATAAAGATGCACAACTTTTTAGAATTTTTTTAAATAAAAATGAGCTGATTTGAATATCGGAATTTATTTGAGGAACTATTTTATTTAATAAAAGTTTGGTAGCGTAGAACCTGGGATCTGATTGATAGGGATTCAATTCTCAAGGGGAAATTAAATTGGAAAACAAAGGGAATTAGTAGCCAAATATAGATGTTTAAGGAGAAGACCTTCGCTGTATAACCTGGTCCATTAAATTATAGGTTGGCCAAAATTTGAATTGCTGGAGTTAACGAAACTTTATTTTTTTAGAGGTTAAACCAAAGCACTTCAAAGTGTTACGGAAGAGTGAATATCGGTGAAGAGCATCCAGCAAGGCTATAAGAGAAGGAAAACAGTAGCTCTACTACTGGTGGGTGATTATTATAAGAGGAGGCGAGATACAAATTCATGAGAGCAAACTAGGCTTTGATGGGTCTTGACCAATGATCTTCAACAGAGGTCTGAAGAGGACAATTTGGTGAAATTGTTACTGAGAAGGCTCAGTTTTTGACGTTTTTTCCAACGGATGGTTTCCATCCACTGACGTCATTCCACATTAGATACAAAGGAGTGCCTCCGGACATCAAAAGTGGGCACACGAGGGGCGTGGCCTGGCAACGGAGCTGCATGGACGCGTGAGTGTGTAGCTCTGCCAACACGCGAGCATAAAACCGGCTAAAACAGCTTGAACACCGGGTTTTTACCTGCCAGCTTTCTATCTCGGCACTCCTGAGACGGGTGGGATGTCTGCCAGACACCCTAAGAAGACCCCACACAAGCTACCCCATTACTTCACCAAAGATGCCCGGCACGGTGATAGGCCCCAAGATGGCGGCGAGCCTTCATTCGAGCCTCAGGCAAGCACTCCAGATGAGGATGAATTGGGCCTCGACCCTGCGGCACCAGTGACTCCAGTGATCCTACGCAGCATGTTGGACTCCATGCAATCCTCCATGACGGATGCCATAAAGGGCATGCTCACCGACCTCAGGCAAGATCTGGCCCAGCTAGGCACGCGCACTGAACACATGGAACACAAATTTGAAGACTTTACATCAACTTTTAATGAACTGGTCGACCGTCACAACATACTGGAAGACAAATATGACACATTGCTCTCCAAGCTGGCTGACTTGGAGGATCGCTCCCGTCGGAACAATCTGCGGCTTCGTGGCGTTTCGGAGGATGTGCCGGATGGTGACTTAGCGGATTACGCCCGTGAGTTCTTCCTTACTCTCTTACCTGATACCCCGGTTCCAGAGCTTCGTATAGACAGGATTCATAGGATTCCGAAGCCGAAATCTCTCCCGTCGACTGTGTCCAGGGATGTGATTCTGCGACTTCACTATTACTCCACCAAAGAGGCTATTATGCGCCAAGCCCGCCGGCTCTCACCGTTTCCTGCACCGTACACCCAAATTCAACTCTTTGCAGATTTATCCTCCGAGACCCTGACTCGGCGACGCTCCTTTGCTCCAATCACTTTGGCGCTCCGGTCCAATCATATTCCCTACAGATGGGGCTTCCCCACCAAGCTGCTGATTTCCCGGAATGGTGTCCTGCATGTAGCCAAGCTGCCTTTGGAGGGCCTACGTCTCCTCCAGCGCTGGAATCTAGTCCAGGACGACGAGGACGTCTTGAGCCATCGAGACCCTGCTTCCGTCCCTCCTAGACCCCCTACGGCGGATGAGCCTCCTAAACCCAGCCGGCAGAGGACGACGCGACAACACTACTCACGCACGCACACTAAGGATCCAGAGAGGCCCTCTGCGTTACCTTCGGCGACCCCACCGGTGTCTTCCTGAAGCCCAGCAGCGATTCCAGCGATCCTGTTTCCCTCCCTCGATGTTTCGGGGAGTTTTGTTTGTGGACGCTATGCGGGTAGTCTGTTTTGGTTGCAGGGTTGGTGAGCCTGGATGGGCCGTTGCCCTCCTTATTTACTTTTATTTTTGATTTTCATCTGCACGGAGTGTGGTGGACAATGTGTTTTCTTTCTTTGCTTTTTGTTTTCTGTGTTCCACCGCTGTAGTTGGGGGGGCTAGCCTGTCCCAGATCTTGGGTCCTGATTCTCGTTGCGCTGGGAAGTTCACAGTATTTTATTTTATGTGTTTTGTTTTTTGTTTTCTCGTCACTGACCCTTTTGCTGCGCGTTCGGTGCAGCTTTCGCATTGTTTGATTACAGACACATACACACACACACTTTTTCTGTTTTCCCATACATTTTGCTCGTTATATTTCTACCTTCCCTAACTGACCGGTAATTCGGCCTTGTGCCTGGTATTATGGTACTGCTTGTTTAGTTCCTATTTTATATGTGCGCTCCACCTCTGACAAGGGTCTTCACTGTATTTTACACTACATTGTACTTCTGTGCTGTTACGTGTTAGTGCTATGTGTGATGTACTATGAGTTTTGCCTCGGTGTTCTGACGTCATTATGTTATAATGCGAGCGTGTCAGCAGTTCCTGGGAATTGCTGTTTTCTTGTTTTCTCCCCCTCATGGTAACACTCTCTGGTGGGTGTTCTGTTTTATGCTTCCTTTCATTGTGTGATTTCTTAATACCTACAGTAATTGGTTTTCTCATATAGTGTCTGGCTGCTCATTTCTTCTTTCCTACCTGTCTTCCTTTTTTTTATTTTTATTTTTACTTTTTTTTGTACGTCGGCTGTCCACATGCCGTTCAGGGTCCTCTCTCTCAATGTTAGGGGGTTAAATACGCCCCACAAGCGTCATATGCTATTTCATGAACTCAAATCACAGCGGGCGGACGTGGTGATGATTCAGGAAACTCACCTGTCCAAATCCAACCATCGCCTGTTAGCGTATAAATTGTATCCTTTGGAATTTCATGCTAGGGCTCCGGGCAAGAAAAGGGGGGTAGCTATCCTTCTTAGTAACAAGGTGAATTTTCAGTTACAATCTCAGACCTGTGACCCTCAGGGCCGTTTTCTGATCCTGCGAGGTTGTATTGATGGCGTCCCTTACACACTGCTGAACCTTTACGCCCCTAACACAGGGCAGTTAACGTTTTTGGATAAAGTTCTTGCTAAGTTACATGATGTGCGGCATGGCAGAGTGATTGTGGGGGGAGATTTCAATTTAATTTCAGCCCCTAGTCAAGATTCCTCGGCTCGTTTATCCTCCAAGTATTTGAAATCGCTGATTGCCCAAGGGTCCAAGTTTCAGCAATTGCTTCACCAACATTCCCTTTTCGATTCCTGGCGTATCCTCCACCCTATGGATAGGGATTATTCATTCTATTCCACAGTTCACTCCAGCTACTCCAGGATTGACATGCTCCTTGTTGACAAGCTTACCTTGCAGGATGTACGGGCAGCTGACATTGGACATATTACGTGGTCTGACCATGCCCCTGTGTCAATTTCCATCACCAAGGGCTTTGGAGCGGCTCCGTCAGCCAGATGGCGCCTCAATGAAAGTTTACTGCACCAGGCTGATGTTCGAGCGGAGATCGCTACTGCGCTCACACAGTACTTTCAGGACAATGATACCCCTGATATTTCCCCGTCCACACTATGGCTTGCTCACAAAGCGGTCATCAGGGGTCACTTAATTAAAATTGCTGCTAGATTGAAGAGACAACGTTTGCGTACCCTGACTGACCTCACTACTCGTCTTACCGCTCTGGAGCTTTCCAACAAGGCGTCTTGGTCTGCTGATACGTATGCACAGCTCCGGGACATTAAGTCGGAACTACACCAGCTCCATCTCCAGCGTACAGAATTTGCCCTCCGTCGGCTACATCTCACCTATTATATGAAGGGCAACAAAGCCGATTCCCTTCTTGCACGTCGCCTCCGGATTCAGGAATCTCAGAGTTCTCCCCATCATTTGGTTGACTCACACGGCCACAAGATTTTTAATCCTAAAGAGATTGCGGATAAATTTGCGGACTATTATGCATCGCTCTACAACCTTCCTCTACAATCTGACCTTCCTCACCCTCGCTCCGTCGACATGTCTGCGTTTCTCGACTCGCTACCTATCCCTAAGCTTCCGCCTCCCCAGTGGGATACTCTGGTTAAACCGCCTTCTACTGAGGAAATTGAACACACCATTGCCGGCCTCAAGGCCCATAAAGCCCCGGGACCAGATGGTTTCTCGAATATTTATTATCGGACTTTCAAAGATATTGTTGCTCCCCGCCTCGGTGCTCTCTTTTCCAATTTCATGAGTACCCAGCATTTTCCGCAGGAGATGTCTGAGGCTACCGTGGTTACTATCCCTAAGCCTGGAAAATCCCCTACATTGTGTGCGAACTATCGGCCGATCTCTTTATTGAATACGGATACTAAATTGTACGCAAAATTGCTGGCTAACCGTTTGAACCTGTTGCTCCCTTCCCTGATCAAAAACGACCAGGTCGGCTTTATTTTGGGTCGTCAACCTTCGGATAACACGAGGAGGATCATCAATATCACGCACCTGGCTAAGTCGCTGAACAAACCTTGTATCCTCTTGTCCTTGGACGCTGAAAAGGCCTTCGACCGCCTACATTGGGGGTATTTACGTCTGACGTTACAGGCCTTCGGTTTACCGGAGCCCTTTATTAATGCTGTTCATATCCTGTATGGTGCGCCCTCTGCGAGGGTTTTTTCTTCCGGATTCCTATCCAAGCCATTCCCGATCCGCAACGGTACGAGGCAGGGTTGCCCCCTCTCTCCCCTCCTCTTCGCTCTGGCGCTGGAACCTCTGGCAATTGCCATTCGGCATAACCCTAACATCAAGGGCTTCGATGTGCGGTCTACAGAAACTAAAATATGCCTTTATGCGGACGACATCCTTCTGACGCTCACTGAACCGATGATCTCCCTTCCAAACCTGCACGCTCTCCTGGAAGCCTTTGGCCGTCTTTCGTACTATAAAGTTAACTGGGACAAGACGCAGGCCCTCAATATTGGATACCCCGACCACTTGATTGACGTCCTCTCTAGCAATTTTGCCTACTCGTGGCGTTCTAATTTTATCACCTATTTGGGGGTCCGCATTACCAAAACTGCCGCCTCTTTATTTCGGTCGAATTACTTACCTCTGTGGTCCAAAATATGTCAAGATCTCCAACGGTGGTCAAAGCTGGAACTCTCTTGGATTGGACGGGTTGTCTCATTCAAAATGAACTCACTCCCAAAGCTGCTGTACCTTTTTCGCACCCTTCCCATCGCAGTGCCTACCATTTTTTTTCGGACTGTCCAGTCGCGTTTGTCCAAATTCATCTGGTTGAATAAACGTCCACGGCTTTCTCTTGCACTTTTACAACGGCCTAAACTGCTCGGAGGTCTCGGTGTCCCTAATGTCAAGAATTACTATGTTGCGGCTCACCTAGCCCAGACAATTCTCCTTTTTTCCGACAAGGCGTCGGTGGCATGGGTGGATCAGGAATCTACGCTGGCGACTCCGTATATGGTGGGAGACTTATTGTGGCTTCCTAAGGCCAGCCGACCTCCACTTCGTGATTTGTTGCCTACTACTACGTTGTCTCTGGCGCTGTGGGATAAACACCGTGCTACGCTCCGCTTCCCGATGGAACTACACAGCGCTGCTCCGCTATCGGCCTTGAAACCTCTTCTCCCTCATGTGGCCCTTGACTGCTGGATAGACCAAGGCATCGTTTCCATATTTCAGCTCTTCTCTCACGGACACATACAGTCATTTTCGTCTCTCCGGACTCTCTTTTCGCTCCATAGTCGTGATTTTTTCAAATACCTGCAAATTCGTGATGCCTTGCGTAAACACCTCAGGCACCCTTCCGCTACGTCTCCCATGACACCGATTGTTGCATTATGCCTAAAAGCGCCTCATGTCTCTCACACTATTTCCCTATGTTACTCGGCTCTGATGGGTCACAGGTCTGAGGTCAAGCTCCCGTACATGTTGCAATGGGAGAAGGAGATTGGGTCCACGTATGACGTTCAGGTGTGGTATCACGCTCTCGCTGCCTTTCAGGGAGTGTCTAAGAACGTCGCGCACTTTGAAACTAATCGCAAGGTTCTGTTCCGCTGGTATTTTGTGCCCTCCAAGCTAGCTACCATGTTTCCTTCAGCCTCCTCTCTATGCTGGAGAGGTTGTGGTGAAGTTGGTACGATGTTGCATGTCTGGTGGAGCTGCCCGGCGCTCTGTCCCTTCTGGGCTGACGTCTTTACTCTTATTACTACCTTGCTTGCCATCCCGGTGGAGCAGGTGGTTGAGGTAGCTCTTTTAGATATGTTTCCCCGATCTTTGCGTCATACACATAG
>VKOC01026481.1:0-12403 GCA_009364415.1 Spea multiplicata
AAAAAAAAAAAAAAAAAAAAAAAAAGCTATAGATTGCGTTAGAGGACTTTCAATTATGTCATTTTCGTTAAACACAAGATATCTGACTAGAGTGCAACTTTTAAAAAGATTCCTTAGAGACAAAATGATTTGGTTTAATATTGTCTTTTCCTATATACAAAACACCTATACCCTTTCAAAGCCACTCTCAACACACTTAATTATAATTTTGGTGATGATTTATCATAGAGTGGAATACTTTTGTTGATATAAGTTGAAAAATATCAGCTATATAGATATTTGAATGCATTTATTAAAAAACTTTATATAGCTCATATTGGTGATAATACATTTAAAAGTAAGGGCACATTTTTACATTTTTAATTTGAAAACACTAACACATTTAAAGGCCTTTTTTTTAAAAATCTATGCTGAAATATTATACCATATGTATTATAGAGGGCATCCTCTCCCTCATCATGTCCTGGGCCCTCATTAAATTCCTTCGTGTTAAATATCTCCTAAAGGTGGGTCAATGCATTCCATGAATTTCATTGCTCTTCTAAACCTTCACAGTCCTTTTCAGTTGGTACGCCCACATCATGCCTTAAACATGTGTTTGTCATTCCCATCTAAAAGATTATCTAAGCACAGCCTCTCTTGGTAACTGACATCCCATCTCTAAGGGCAGCTGCTAGATCCAGAACCCCTTATAAAAGCTTCTACCAGTGGCGTATCTGATGAAAAGTACCTTATTGTAAATGGTGCAGCTACCACTTCTACTCCACAAGGTGGCTTTCCTACTTCCACGAGTGGCTGTCCCTTTCACATATATTAAAATATTGAGTAAAACCTTAACAATATTGTGCATATTTGCCCTTTTTCAGAAATGACAGAAGGAAAATACTGATTCATACCCTGCTTCCAACCTATTATAATCATCTACTGAGAAAAGTCTTCTTATTATAGCATTTGTGGCACAATTCAACCTTTTCCTGCATTCTTTTTTCCTACTGGGCTCATGATGCTGGAACAGATGCACAAACTAGCGTGAATCTTTTCACATCAAATTAACCAATCTCATTTTTATAAAGAGCCAACTTTAGTAAATCTTTTCTATGATTGCTGTTAGTTAGGAATGGACAGATGGCAGGAGCAATACTTTTGCTCAGTCATTAAAGGGCAAAATCCCAAGGGAAATAAAATATTTGAGCATTGAAGAAAAGTGAGGTTTATTTTATTTCGTTCCAATAAACTTACCTTATCCGGGCTGTTTATATCAAAGCTAATGACGTCATAAAGTCTCTCTGGGTGTTAAAGACTGAGCCATTCTATTCTTTAACACGAGTCTGTAATATAAGTAGTCAATGTGTTTATCTAGTAGACTGGATAAGACATAATTATGTACATATAGCAAATATTTAAAAAATCTATTGTGTGAACACAATATTTTTACTGCTATCTTGAAAATGATACTGTTATCAAAACTATAGTAGGAGTCCCCCCCTTTGATGAGTGGTATTTGCTTTGCTATATCATTTTCTGGTGGCTCCTACCTTTTTTTATTAGTATTACAGTACTAAATGTCCACATAAATATTAATCAATAAAACATGCCATAACATCTTGGTCAAATAAAAATCATGACTAGTATATATCACGTTGCTTAAATGATTACTTCGTGTTTATATAGACAGAGACAGACAGATATTTGAAAAACTAAAATAGTGTAAGTTTTATGTTTAAGTTACACAGATGGATTTCAAACCCTTTGGCTTTATGATACCAATTTGCCGAATTCTACTTTTCTTCTAGTGTAAAAATGTCTACAGGAATCAATACCTACAAATACACTCCTGACTCTGTGGAATTTTGTAATTAAAATATGGATATGTGAAGAATTCCCTAGTGCACTGTTTACAGAAATTCAACCAATTGTCTAACTTGTGGACTTCCAGAATAATATATAGGTGTCACGCACAGCGTAAGGTAGAACCTGTAATCAGGTAGAACAGCGTGTGCAGGCCCAATAGACAGAACACCAGAGTCCAGTACAGAATAGCCAATGAGCAAGCCAGGGTCAGGAAGCCAGAAGTCAGGATCGTTGCAGGGTAAGCCGAGGTCAGGAAGCCAGAAGTCAGGATCGTCGTGAGGAAAGCCAGAGTCAAACGCCAGGAAATCGGTAACAGGAACAAGCCGGGTCGGTAACGGGAAATCAACAGGAACGCGTACTGAGAAGACACTATGCAAGATAGGTACAACCATCAGAAGGCAAAGCTGGTAGGTTTCTGAGGCTCTTAAATAGGAAGAGGAAGTCCAGACATCAATTAGTGTATTCCCGCCATAATTTCAAAATGCCGTTACGTCACTTCCGGTCCGTGGCCATCTTGGGATTGGCGAGGTCTCAAATTCCTAAAAGGACCGGTAGTACCGGCTGGCGCCACTAGGTGGCGTGCAGAACGTGTACACGCTGCAGGTTTGGACCGGGCTCCAGTAGACGGCGGCTGCCGTGTGGAGTTGCGGGGTCTTCCCCGTCCTCGCAGCGGCAGAAGCTGTCTTGCGGAGGAGGGAGGTCTTCCTCTCCTCCGCGGCAGTTGAAGCTGCTGTGGCAGGGCGGGGGGTCTCCCCCTTCTCCGCGGCGGCTGCGGCTGTTGTGGTAAGGTGGGGGGTCTCCCCCTTCTCCACGGCAGTAGATGCTGCTGCGGCAAGGTGGGGGGTCTCCCCCTCTTCCGAGGCGGCTGAGGATCCGCGGACCGGCAGCCAGGTACGTTACAGTACCCCCCCTCGAAGGGGCGACCACCGGGCGACCCCTGGCAAGACCCACACGTCTCCTAGCAAGGAAGGCACGTACCAGACGGGGAGCGTTGAGACGAGCAGCGGGAACCCAGGAACGACTCTCCGGACCAAGTCCTCTCCAGTGAATCAAATATTGCACACTCCCTTGTTGTCTGCGCGTAGCCAAAATCATTTGAGGACAACGTCGAAGGGAATCTGCGACAGAGGTGCCCGCCGGTGGTGGTCTTCTGGTAGTAAAACGATTGCACACCAAAGGCTTCAGAAGAGAGACGTGGAAAACTCGAGGAATTCGGAGTGTTCGGGGTAACAGGAGTTCATAGGCCACCGGATTGATCCGGCGGATTATAGGAAAGGGACCAATGAAACGTGGAGCCAACTTCATAGATGGCACCCTCAGCTTGAGATATCTGGTGGATAACCACACCCTTTCTCCAGGCAAATACGCAGGGGCGTGAGAACGTTTCCTATTGGCTTGACGTTCCTGTCGCCTGCCCGCGAGTCGTAGCGTCTCCTGTACAGACGACCAAGTAGCCCGGATGGCAACCAGCCTTTCTTGTAGGGCCGGAACCGTAGAGACGGGAAATGCCCCAGGGAAAGGCTGAGGGTGTAAACCGTAGAGGCAATAGAAGGAAGAGACCCCTGTGGACTCTTGCACGGAGTTGTTACGGGCAAATTCAGCAAAGGGTAGTAGATCAACCCAGTTGTCTTGGTGGTTGTTAATGAACAGGCGTAGGTACTGTTCCAGATGCTGGTTAGCCCTTTCAGCTGCCCCGTTAGATTGGGGATGGTACGCGGACGAGAAGGCCAGAGTAATGCCCAAGGCTTTGGTAAATTCACGCCAGAAGCGTGCTATGAACTGTGAGCCTCGGTCGGAAACAATCTCGGTAGGTAGTCCATGGAGCCGGACGATCTCGCGTATGAAGACATCAGCTAATGTAGCAGCAGAAGGTAACTTCCTCAACGGAATCATGTGAGCCATTTTGGAAAAACGATCCACCACCATAAGTATGACTGTATGCCCTCTGGAGTTAGGTAAGTCAACAATGAAATCCATAGAAATGTGTGTCCATGGTGCTGAGGGGAGTGGCAAAGGGTGGAGCAACCCGGCAGGCGCCCTCCTGGAGGACTTATTAGCTGCACACTTAGTACAGGATCGGACAAACAAAACCACGTCCTTTGCCCAACCTGGCCACCAAAAAGTTCTGGAAACGAGATCCCTCGTGCGGGTAACCCCCGGGTGTCCTGCCGTTCTGGAGCCATGGGACAAACGGAGAACACGGGACCTGAAACGGACCGGAACGAACAGCTTGCCCGTAGGTAGAGATCCTGGAGCTTGAGACTGCAACCTGGCAATACGATCCACGAGAGGAGTGAGACAGGTGAGGTGAGTAGCAGCTAAGACCTTTGTTGTTGGCACAATATTCTCGGGTTCGTGATTCTCCTCATCAGGAAAGGTGTGCATCCGCGAGAGGGCGTCGGCCTTGGCATTCTTGGACCCCGGACGGTAGGTCAATACGAAGGGAAACCGGGACAGGAACAGGGACCATCTGGCTTGTCGAGGGTTCAGACATTTCGCGGACTCAATATATTGCAAGTTCTTATGGTCCGTCAGGATCAAGGTTGGAACTTGTACACCCTCCAGAAGGTGTCGCCACTCCTCTAAGGCCAAAATGACAGCCAAAAGTTCTTTGTTGCCGATATCATAATTTCTCTCCGCCGGAGAAAATCTTCTAGAGAAATAGCCGCAAGGGTGTAGTGGACCGCTGTAGGAGGCTCGTTGGGAGAGGATCGCCCCCACTCCAGTCTCAGACGCATCTACCTCCAGGACAAAAGGTAGTAGGGGATCCGGATGTCGGAGTACCGGAGCTGTGGTAAACTTCTCCCTCAATTGATTGAACGCGGAGACAGCGGCCATCGGCCATACCATCGTGTCGGCCCCTCTCTTAGTGAGAGCCGTTAGGGGCGCCGCGATCTTAGAATAGTCTCTGATAAAACGTCTGTAGTAGTTGGCAAACCCCAAAAAGCGTTGTAGTGGTTTCAGACCCACAGGTTGCGGCCAATCTCTGATAGCACGAACTTTAGCAGGGTCCATCTCAAACCCTTCTGGGGTAATGACGTATCCTAAGAATAGCACCTTGCGAACCTCGAACTCGCACTTCTCCAGCTTGGCGTAGAGCCCGTGTTGCCGTAAACGGTCTAGTACTTGAGCAACCTGTGTGCGATGGGTGGAAAGGTCTGAGGAGTAAATCAAGATGTCGTCGAGATATACTACGACGAACTGTTGCAGAAAATCCCTGAGGCAATCGTTAATGAACTCCTGGAAGACAGCTGGAGCATTGCATAGCCCGAACGGCATAACCGTATATTCGTAATGTCCCGATCGTGTGTTAAATGCCGTCTTCCATTCATCGTCCTCGCGAATTCGAACAAGGTTATAAGCACCCCGCAGATCCAGCTTAGTATAGATTGTAGCTCCGCGCAGTCTGTCGAAGAGCTCGGAAATTAACGGAATGGGGTACGTGTTGCGTCTGGTGATTCTGTTCAACCCTCTGTAATCGATGCAAGGACGAAGTCCCCCATCCTTCTTTTTAACAAAGAAAAACCCTGCTCCAGCGGGTGACGTGGAGCGGCGAATAAATCCCCGACGAAGATTCTCCTCAATATACTCCTCCATAGCTTTAGTCTCTGGAACCGAAAGCGGATAGGTCCGACCCCTGGGTGGCATGGTACCAGGGAGCAGGTCAATGGGACAATCATACGGTCGGTGTGGGGGTAATTTCTCCGCCTCCTTCTTGTTGAACACATCCGCAAAACAACGATACTGATCTGGCAGCATTGAGGTTTCAATGGAGCTTAGTGTCACAGGAACAGTCTTTATAGGTGAGAGGCAGTGGTCCATACAAGTGCTGCTCCAAGCCGTAATCTGGTTCGTAACCAATCAATCGTAGGGTTGTGATTGCGCAACCATGGATACCCCAAAATGATCGGCACAGAGGGAGAGCTGATGACCAATAACTGTACTGATTCGCTGTGAACCACTCCCACCAAGAGGGTAAGAGGTGATGTGTGAAGAGTGATGTGCTCCTGAAGGAGCGGTCTCCCGTCTATAGCCTCCACAGATAACGGGTTGGGTAAGGGAAGGGTGGGAACCAGGAACCGGTTACAAAATTCAGAGTCAATAAAGTTGCCGGCGGCGCCGGAATCCAGGAAAGCCACGGTATCCACGGAACCCCTAGCCCAGACTATTCGAACTGGAACTGTCATACGGGTGATTTTGGTCTCAGGGGATGGTCGAATCACACCTACAGTAGGTCCCCTCAGCCTACCTAGGTGCGAGCGTTTCCCGGCCTCTTTGAGCAGTTCTTCAGGAAATGCCCCGAAAGGCCACAATACAGGCATAGCCCCTCCCTTCTTCTCCTGCTCTTCTCCTTTTCAGTGAGTCTAGCTGCCCCCAACTGCATGGGTTCCTCCGTGGAATCAGGCATAGTGGATGGGGACGGAACTTGAAAAAACTGATGCACGGTGTCCCTCGCTCCTCTCTCCTGTCGTCTTAATCTTTCTCGTTGAGTTTGTCTTTCGCGAAGACGCAAATCCACCTGAGAGACGTACTGAATTACTGCGTCCAGATCCGTAGGAAGGTCTCTAGCCGCAATCTCATCCTTCAGGGATTCGGATAGTCCATTAAGGAATGCAGCGACTAGTGCCTCGTTAGTCCAGTCAACCTCTGCCATCAGGGTACGGCATTCAATGGAATACTCCTGGAGAGAACGAGAACCTTGACGGATGGAGAACAGTGATGCGGATGCCGTACTCCTCCTCCCAGGAACGTCAAATACTGAGCGCAGTGTCGAGACAAACTCCGAGTAGGACCGAACCGGAGGAGCATTTCTCTCCCATAGTGGAGAGGCCCATGCCAGAGCCTTGTCGGTGAGCAAGGAAATCACATAGCCCACCTTAGCCCGTTCAGTAGGAAAGGCGAAAGGTGAAAGTTCAAAATGAATCTCACATTGATTCAGGAATCCTCTGCATGCTGCAGGTTCACCACCGTAACGTTGAGGAGGAGGTAGATGAGCAGGTACAGAATGAACAGTTGCAGGCGGAGGTGGATGGACCGCAATTGACGGAGGACCTTGTAGCGCTGGGTCGGTGCGTTGCAATAACGTCTGGAGAGCTTGGGCAAACTGATCCAGACGGTGATCCATCCCATCCAAACGATCCTCCGTGGAGCTCTGCTGTCCTACCGATGCAGGTCTCATGTTGGCCTTCTGATTCTGTCACGCACAGCGTAAGGTAGAACCTGTAATCAGGTAGAACAGCGTGTGCAGGCCCAATAGACAGAACACCAGAGTCCAGTACAGAATAGCCAATGAGCAAGCCAGGGTCAGGAAGCCAGAAGTCAGGATCGTTGCAGGGTAAGCCGAGGTCAGGAAGCCAGAAGTCAGGATAGTCGTAATGTAAGCCAGAGTCAGATGCCAGGAATCGGTAACAGGAACGCGTACTGAGATGACACTATACAAGATAGGTACAACCATCAGAAGGCAAGGCTGGAGTGTTCTGAGGCTCCTTAAATAGGCAGTGAAGGTTAGGCACCAATTAACGTTTTCCCGCCATAAATTCAAAGTGCCGTTATGTCATTTCCGGTCCGCGGCCATCTTGGGATTGGCGAGACCTCAAATTACTAAAAGGACCGGTAGTACCGGCTGGCGCCACTAGGTGGCGTGCGGAAGAGCGCGTACGCGCGGCAGGACCAGACCGGGATTCAGAAGGCGGCGGCTGCCGTGTGGAGTTGCGGGGTCTTCCCCGTCCTCGCGGCGGCAGAAGCTGTCTTGCGGAGGAGGGGGGTCTTCCTCTCCTCCGCGGCGGTTGAAGCTGCTGTGGTAGGGCGGGGGGTCTCCCCCTTCTCCTCGGCGGCTGTGGCTGTTGCGGTAAGGTGGGGGGTCTCCCCCTCCTCCGTGGCGGCTGAGGCTGCTGCGGCAAGGTGGGGGGTCTCCCCCTCTTCCGTGGCGGCTGAGGATCCGCGGACCCGGAGGGACCGGCAGCCAGGTATGTTACAATAGGTCTCTATTTCTACAGCAACAACAACAATCCTACATAACGAGTATACCAGTGAGAGAATGTACTTCATCAGCAAATCAACCAGGACATGCATAGAATGTCAAAAATACAGCACACTCCATCTACACAGATAATGTTCTGGGTTATGTTACATGTAGCATTATTAAATAAACATTACTATGAGAAATAATCTGACATTGTGTCTGTGGTTAGATTAATTGGTTACTGTGCATTTGTTATGATATATACACATAAAGCTGAAAATAAACTCAAATAATGCAAAAAAAACCCAAACTAAATTTACAGCATTTATTTATGTGCCAGTCATTATGGATGCGGATATATTGACATTCGTTATGCTTTTTGTTCTTTAGCATTGCATCAGATGTCACAGGGCTATCCTTACAGCCAGAGGAAGAATTACCATTCAATATTGAATGGCCCCTTCTGGGTGAAGTCACTG
This sequence comes from Spea multiplicata, assembly GCA_009364415.1. Classification (NCBI taxonomy): domain Eukaryota; kingdom Metazoa; phylum Chordata; class Amphibia; order Anura; family Pelobatidae; genus Spea; species Spea multiplicata. The sequence continues at coordinate 8,293 of VKOC01026481.1, forward strand.
TGGCAATACGGAATAGCAATTTGTTTCCAAGTTATTTTTAGGAGCAGGTGCACCCCGTTTAATAAATTCTACACCCTGCATAGGTTTGTGGCACATTGCCCCCAAATACCCATACAACACTGTAAAAATACAGAGTTCCACTCTACTTTACCTGGCTTCCAACCTTACTCTTGAACTGACCCAATCCTAACTACTTATCTTGATGGAAATCATATGTTACATAAATACCGTATATGTGTTATATTTGATTAGAAATAAAACAAAAGTACCGTTTGTCACACTCACATGTGGATAGTTTTACTCTGTTATGTTGGTTCCTGCATACTAACTTACATATGTGTATATAATGCATACAATAATATAATAGCAGTTATGTACATGTATGTGTATACTGCATCTCATTTTTTTTTTAAACAAGTTAATTGCATTCAATTAACTCAATGTTTGAATTTATTACAAATATATAATATTATATATATATATAATGCGAATATAAATGCTATAAAACTTGACATGCAGATGTGTCCTTTTCCAATGTATATCAAAGTGCAATATCTCCAAATATTTGTGCTATCTGATTATTGCACAATACTATGGACTACAAGGGTGCTGTATGCTTTTAATTAAAAGAGTCTTTATGCAAGCAGCATGCGATATTCTTGGTTATGATGGGAGACACGCTCTCTGGAAGTTGACATTTGTTCAATAAAACAGATATGCAACTGAGGTCAGGAAACTTAATTCAGTAGTGCAGGTTTGAATTATTTAGGGTTACTATTTTAAGAGGTGAAGTTTCTGCTGTGCCTTAAAATGATGAAAGAACATGCTTGACAAATACAGAATAGAAGATCATTTCATTTCAGAACTAGTGAGAGCAATTCTCACTAGTCTCACTAATTCTCAACGGTGGGGGGCAAATGCCTGGGAGGCATTTTGCTTTACTTGCCCCCCCCAGCTCTAAAGGTGCCAGCCGCAGTCTGACAATACTAGCAAATGCACTTTCCAGATACATTTCACAGTGATATTTTGTTAGGATGATGTATAGGGAAGATTTGTAGATATGAAACATTAATGTACAGACCCACTTAACCCTTGAATAAATCATGTAAAAAGATGTGCTTACATGGTAACAACTTTATACATTGGCAAGTAAGTGTGATGAACATGGTATGAATTACAGCCTCAACAGCTCAAACAGCTAGAAATTGCATATTGTTTGAGATTCTCATATCCCCAAATTATACTCTAAGAAAGCCCCCCTGGTTAGGAACTGCCAAGACAGTTAGGACATCCTTTATTTGCTATGAATGCTGATATGTTGTATGTGGGTATAAGGATGTTGAGGTGGATGGGACTCCCCTGTAATGCTTTATAGCACTCACAAACATGCAGTTTTAGTGTTGTCTAAAAATAAATGGTTATTATTGCATGTCCATAATTTAAGACAGTGTTCAAGACTATTCTCTAAACTCACATAGAAATCCCAGATTTTTTTAAAAAAAAATGCACCTGTGGAGCACAGAACAGCATGTGGGCAAAGTATTGGATCATGCAGGACTTGAAATGGGCTCCCCACTGCTCAGCTAAACCAGAAAAAAGCACTGTTCTGTAATAGATTAATGTACCAATGCACAACATTGCTGCTCCTATAATGGCTTACTATAAAGAGGTTATGAAAATGTGGTTAATGGTCTTCCCACGGGAAGGCAGGAGTACAGCTTAAACAGAAAAAACACACACTTTATTCCATTGCTTTCTAAACAATATGATTTCACGACAGCCATTTAGAAAAGTAAGCTGACTTTATAATTACATAAATAACCCATTAACAATAGTCCTAAGGAGAATGCTCTATATCTGACTGACAGTTGGGGAAAATGGCATATTGTATTAACGATTATTTAGAAATGGTTATCCATTCATAGCTACCATAGCTCCTTTAGAGCTAGATGTATATATAGAGAGACATTTTTAATATTAATGGATCTTTGGGCAAAGCTTTCCACTTGTGTTCACCTTCATGACATCATTAAAATAGCAGGTGATTTAAATAGACATTTTAGAGACCTCAGAGTGATGCATAATATTTTGAAATCTGATGTGGGAGATTTCTGCCATTTAGAGCTTGAAAAATTAGAAGTGGACTTGGTAGCCAGGGGACCCTTATACAAAAGCCAAGTGTGTTCTGTGTTCCTTGCTCCACTTTAATCTTCTACTGTCATGGTGCATGAAATGCTATTGTACCCATGGCTCCTTAAGTAAACACTGCCTGGATTCCTGGGAGATGTTGGGACGCTAATGCATGTATTTATTATTGTCCTAACATTTTAGTTTATTATGTGTTAGACTGAAAAAATATGTTTTCTTAGCAACCACGGATTTATAAATGGATAACATTACATTACATTGATTTATAAATCGCTGGCCGATTCCGCGGCGCCGTTAAATTCATTAGAACAATTTATAAACACATACAATAACAAACTGGTGCAAAGGAGAAGAGGGCCCTGCTCTTGCGAGCTTACAATCTAGTCGGTGGTTGAGGGGAGTAAGACAATAGGACAGGACTGCTTGGATGGGGATGAGTTGATCTGGTTGTGATGATGTGTTGAAGTTGTTTGTTCCAATGGCTTTGATTAGGATGATGGTTGGGAGCACTAAAAAGGAATGTTGTATGCTTCCCTGAACAAGTGGGTTTTCAGAGAGGTTTTGAAAGTTGCGTACGAGGCAGAAAGTCTGACTGAACGGGGAACGGAATTCCACTGGAGTGGAGCGGGTGGAATCCTGAATACGGGAGTGGGAAGATTTAACAATAGTAAAAGAAAGCCGCAGGTCATGAGAGGAGCGAAGAGGGCGGGTCGGGGTGTATTTCGATAGGAGGATAGAGATATAAGGGAGTGCCAAGTTGATGAGGGCTCTATAGGTCAGGGTTAGAAGTTTAAATTTGATTCTGAAGGGTATGGGGAGCCAATGAAGTGATTTGCATATTGGAGCAACGGATAAGGAGCAGCGGCAGAGAAAGATTAATCTAGCTGCAGTGTTGAGGATGGATTGAAGCGGTAAAAGGCGGGAGAGGGGGAGACCTGTTAGTAGGCAGTTGCAACAATCCAGGCGGGATATCACAAGGGAGTTGATTAGTAACTTAGTGGTATCTTGCATGAGGAAAGGGCAGATTTGGGAGATGTTTTTCAGGTGGAGGTGGCAGGATTTGGTGAGGGACTGGATGTGTGGGATGAAGGAGAGAGCAGAGTCAAGGATGACACCAAGAAAAAGAACCTGGTCTGTTGGTTGGATAGTGGAGTTATCAACAGTAATAGAGATGTCAGGAAAAGTGGACATAGCAGATGGCGGGATTACCATGAGATGTTGAGCTTTAGGTAACGGGACGCCACCCATAATGCAATTCCTGATAGACAGTCAGTGAGACGAGTTAGAAGAGAGTTAGAAGAGAGGGGGAAAGGTCAGGAGCAGAAATGTAGAGTAGGGTGTCATCTGCATATAGGTGGTACTGGAAACCAAAGGAAGAAATAAGTTTTCCGAGGGAAGAAGTGTAGATGGAGAATAGCAGAGGCCCAAGAACTGACCCTTGAGGAACACCAGTAGATAGTGGTAGGGGAGAGGAGCAAGTTTCAGTAAATGAGACACTAAAAGTACAGTTAGAAAGGTAGGATTTAAGCCATGAAAGAGCCATGTCACGGATGCCATGAGCATGGAGGGTTTGTAGGAGAAGAGGGTGGTCGACTGTGTCGAAGGCGGCTGAGAGGTCCAAGAGAACAACCAGTGAGATTTGGCCTTTAGCTTTAGTTGTGAGGTGGCTATTAGTAATCTTAGTCAGTGCAGTCTCTGTTGAATGCTGTGGACGGAAACCAGATTGTAGAGTTTGACAAGAGAAAGTTTGTCAGTTGATTGTAGGTTAATTGTTCCAGCAGTTTGGAAGCTAGCGGGAGGAGTGAAACTGGACGGTAGTTTGATGGGGATGTGGGATCAAGTGAAGGTTTCTTTAGGATGGGGGAGATGATGGCATGTTTGAATGAGGATGGGAATACACCAAAGGACAAGGAGAGATTAAAGATGTGGGTTAGGCTTGGGGTAAGGACACTAGAGAGGGGTG